>PISX010030910.1:0-18069 GCA_004024625.1 Mellivora capensis
GTGTTACCCTTGAAGTCTTTCTTTCTGTAGATTGTCTCTATATTTCTGTACAATGTTATTCTTGGGGTTTTTCCTCTTTTATAGAACCCCCCTTAATATTTCCTGCAGTGTCAGCTTGGTGTTTGCAAACTCTTAAGCCTTGCCGGTCTTGGAAACTCTTTATATCTCCATCCATTTTGAATGTCAGTCTTGCTGGATAAAGTATTCTTGGCTGCATGTTCTTCTCATTTAATGCCCTGAATATATCTTGCCACCCCTTTCTGGCTTGCCAGGTTTCTGTGGACAGGTCTGACGTTATTCTGACGGGCTTTCCTCTGTATGTAAGGAGCTTCTTTGTCCTTGCTGCCTTCAAGAGAGTTTCTCTAGAATTATAATTCCTCATTCTTACTATCAGGTGTCTCGAGGTGTTTTGAGAATTAAAATCGTGTGGGGGACTGTTCTGCCTCTAGTACATGAACGCTGTTTCCATTTGTGATATTTGGAAAATTTTCATGAAGAACATCTTCGACAATATCTTCTAGACTTCTTTTTTTCTCCTCCCTTTCAGGGATTCCTATAATTCTGACGATGGAATGTTTCATGGCATCATTTTTTTCCCTGAATCTCTTTTCGTGGTTTCTAAGCTGTTTGTTCCAGGCTTCCTCCTGATCCTTTCTCTCTATCTGTTTGTCCTCCAGATCACTAATTCTATCTTCTGTCTCAATTACCCTAGCTTTTAGAGAATTTAGATTAGATTGGGACTCATTCAGAGCCTTGTAAACATCATCCCTAGTGGCTTTCAGTTCTGCCCTAATATTGTGAACATCATCCCTTGTGGCTTTCAGTTCTGCCCTAATCAATTCCGTTTGGTCGTCCATGGCTTTCTCCAACCTAGCTATTGCCTGGATAATTGTTAGCCTGAATTCCCTTTCCGACATAATGTCTATTTCAGTAGCCATTATCTCTGTTGCAGAGGGCTCATCCTCTGAATTTTTCTTCTGCTGGGCATTCCTCCTCCTATTATTTTGGTGAGAGATGGCTGAATGATTGTAGCTGGATGTATCGACCTTGGTGCAGTGAAGGTGCACCCTGGAATGCTTCTGAGCAATCAAGAGTCCCCACCCAAGTAAAAGAAAAAAAGAAAGAGAGAAAGCAGAAAGAGAGAGAGAGAGAGTGAGAGAGAGAGATTGGAAAAAGAAAGAAGGATAAAAGAGAAGGCTCAGCCCAAATGGGACCCAAGGTAAGTTTTGTGAAGTATACAAACAAATACAGACAAACAAAAAAGACTGATAAAAGTATATGAGAAGATAAGAAAAAAATATGTACATATATATGTAGAAGCAAAACAAAGAAACAAACTGACAAACAAACAACAAAAAAAGAACCTCATCAAAAAGAACCCTAAGTATAAGATTTATATACTACCGGGACAAACACAAATATACAAAAGTACTGGTAGGAGAAAAAGATGGGAGAGTGGTTGTAAATTCTCAGTGTGGGCAAGGAAGTTTATTTTGATTCTTCCTGGATGTATCTTGATATCTTTTTTAAAGGATACGACTTTCCTAAGATAACAGGGGATTAAAAATTCATTTACCTATAGGGGTAGCATTAATTGGGGAAAGGGATTACCTTGAAGTTTAACTCTATATGAATATTAGCAAATAAAAGTAAAGAAAAGAATGATCTAAACTAAACTAAAGTGAAATTTAAAAAAAAATTTAAAAAATAGAAAAGCAAAAGAAAAAGATGGGTATATGTATCAAAAAGTTCAGGTTAAAAGGTTATTATGGAATTTGATTTACTGGACATCTCACTGTGATGGTAAATAGGCTAAAAAAATCTATATAAAAAATAAAAAAGATTAAAAAATTAAAAAATGGACCAGAATAGTGGGAACGAATTAAAAATTAAACGTATCTATGAAGAAGTAGTGATTGTTGTCTTCTCGGCGGGTTGGCTTTCTGGGGGAGGGGCCTGCCGCGTGGGTTTTCAGGTGGTGTTTCCTGAGTTAAGTCCTCCTGCCCCCCTCCAGGGGGTGGGTTCTGAGGAAACTGGGCCTTTAGGCTTTTTTCCCAGGAGATTTTTATGTCTGTTCATTTGTTTCCTCTCCCCTTGGCAGCTCCCGATGATTCTTGGAGGTTTAGAGGAAAGCAAACTGCACCCAGACCTCCCTTCCAGAGAGAAGCCCCAGTCTGTTCCCCTCTGGGTGCTGCAGAGCAGGTTCCCAGCCGCGATCTCTGGGGACACCTGTGTGTCCTGCTTGTACTCAAAATCACAGCAGCAGCAGCTGTCTGGGCAGCTCCAGACCGCCAGAGAGGTTCCAAGCAGGGAATGCACACTGAGATTTTCCCGCTGGCCTGGGCTGGGAGCCCTCAGACTTTCCTCGTCCGGAGAACATCTGGCTGGTGCCGCATGCCTCTCTCAGGGGAAGGGGGGTGGAGTGCGTCTCAGGCTCTGGTAGCAAGGCGAGGCGCATGTGTGGGGACTGCAAAAAGGCTGTTTCTGCCCCGAGAGTTTCCCAGCCCATGCCGCATGGCAAGCCCCCTTAGGAGGTTTCCTCAAGGCTCAGGGACCAAGACCTGGTTTCTCCGCTTCACTCTCTCTGGCTCAGTGCCAGGGGTGTCTGTCCTCCATGGGGGACTTAAGCCCCTGTCCCTAACCGTTCCAATTCCCACAATTTCCCCCTGCAATCCTTTGCTCTTTTTGAGTGTTTTCTATCAGACTTCAAGTTAATGCTGGTCCCCAGTCGTAGGGCACTCTCGTATTGGGGTATTACTTCCCAATGTGTCTCCTCTGGTGGCTCCCTCCCCCTTTTGTTTATCTTCTGATACCAGTCCGGCGTTCCCACTCCACTTTAGCTGCCCACTGGGGTCTTCTGCCCCTGTAGAGATCCTGAAATGTAGAATTCTGATCTCAGGCTGATATCATGGGTGATCAGAGTTCCCTGGTAGGTAATCAGTTCACTTTAGGGGACAGGTTGAACCAGAGCCTCCTCCTAGTTCCCTGCCATCTTAGTAATCCCCCCGAGTGTGAATGTTCTGATGAAAGTATTTTAGTGTCCTTATTCATACCCTGTGATAGACATTTAAAGAGCACAAGAGAAGTCATGCCGTGGTCAAAGGTGGGAGGAAATAATTGGTGTACGTGGTGTTGGGGGGAAAATATCTGTAGTAGAGGAAGTGATAGCTTTTTTATCTGAAATGATTGTTCATCTATGTTTTGAACACATGTTATATTATTTCAGAATTAATCTGAATAATGATGTCTGTTACTGAGGTAATAATAAAATGGTAATCTGTTTTCACATAAATCCATCAATTAGTTCTGTGGTTCAGTAGTAGTCTTATAGATGTGATCTTGTAGATTGGAGTCTCCTGAGATCAATTCAGAGAGGTTGCTTGAGTACAGTCCATGTGTCCAGGTTCTTTCTGCGTCGTACTTTCAGGAGCTGCTTTTTCTTCTGTTCTGTGCTGATAGTACAAAGAGCAAACTCAGGTCCCCAGGGCTCAGGAAACACTACTTTTTTTAAGCCTTATAGATTCTAGTGACCACACCATAAGGCATAATACTCAAAAAAGAAGTAAGATTGCCTTAATGGGAGCAAAATGACCATTTTCATAAAATGTGATTAATAACCAAAACACTAAAGCAAGTAAACTAAAAATACTTGAAAATCAATCACTAACTCCTTATCACTCAGGTTGAGTGAAACAAGATGGCTCCATAACTATAGAAGTGAGAGAAAAAAGAAATATAAAATATCCAGAACATATGCAATGGAAAATGAGTGGCACCTAACTCAAAAATTCTACAGACATGTGAATATATCTGCCCTGAGGTGCTGATTTCTTGATTGCATTGACCAGTAAAACACTGGTGGATGTTTTGATCATTAGGACACCTGAAATGTTTCATGCTACCTCTATCAAAAGTAACAATTCTCTCATCTTTTCATAAAAATATTGAAATGTATATAGTTTCATTACTTGAGACAATCCAAGAGGCTTTTCCTACATCTTGAGACACATATGCACAGACAAAAAGGGCTTTATAGCTCTGGAAATGTCATATTGGAAGCAATACTATTCACTCACCATTCAGCTTCTGTATTTCTTTCTTTCCTTTTTTTTTAGATTATTTATTTATTTATTTATTTGAGAGAGACAGAATGAGAGAGAGAGAGTGCATGGATGAGAGAGGGGAGGGGCAGAGGATAAGAAGACTCCCTGCTGAGCAGGGAACCAGATGCGGGACTCGATCTCAGGACTCCAGGATCATGACCTAAACCAAAGGCAGTCACTTAACCAACTGAGATACCCAGGTGCCCTAGCTTCTATATTTCTTAGTATTGTTTCCTACCATAAAGATAACTACTTTCTCAAAAAGAATTGTCATCTCACATTTAAAAGGAGACACACTAGTGGAGACAATGAGGTCATCTGCCTTCATATGCATTAATAGATACTTTATAAAGAATCGTATTGATGCTATTAAAGTCAGAAAGAACGTCTCATAGCAGATTCTTTAGAAAATAACAGGACAGTGGCCCCTTCACAATCTACATAATTTCCCCATGAGAGCATATACCCTCTGGACAGGTACAGCTTCTGATCATGCTTACACAAACACAAAACTGTGATTCAGGATGTTATTCTTTCCATTGGCCCACATAACACTGCAATGCATTTTGACCAAGCTGCTACGAGTCAAGATGAGATGCTCTTCCAGTCTACATTCCTAAAGCCTGAAGGTACTGACTTTATCAGGGAAACAAAAAAGATATGGAAAAAAAGATTTGGAAAATAATTTATAGAAGATGTTATAGGGGAGACTAAGTTCTATGCTAAACGGAACATCCATCCCAATTTGCCCACAAATATGGTCATTGCCAGGTCATGCTACTTCCAGTGTTAAACACAGAAAGTTCTATTCAATTGGGAAGAGTCTTGGTTCTTCCCCAAGTTCTGGGTACTAATCCTAGGTTTCATTCAATGTGCAAAGAATTCTTCAACATTATTTATGTACATGTGTTGTGAGCGATTTTTCATCATCGGAATTTAAGCCAGAAATTGGGTTTATTCACCATGGAAATCAGATATGTGGGGGATCCCTTGGAATGTGGACATGCCCACCATATAGCTCTTCCTTGTGGAACAGAGAACCCATTTTGGAAAGAGCCCAGCCTATTGGACAGACAGCCCACATGCAGAGTTGCTTCCAGGATAGGGGTACATTGATCTCATAGGAGGGAATATTCTATCACAGAGTCTCATATCATATTCTCCCCTGTTCAGGTTCCACAGAATTGGGGTCAAAGATGAAGGGACATTGGAAAAAAAAACACACAACTTCCCCTTATCTTCATTCCCTCAACTATGTCTTCAGATTTTTTCTCATGTACTATTGCTTCAGTCACTGATATGCAGAAGAATTGCTCACTAAGGAGGGTCATGTTGACTAAGACAAGGTGGAAATGACTGAAAGATGTCTTATATTAAACTTCTTCAATGTGATTTATCCATACAATGGGATATATTTTGGCAGTAAAAGTAAGAAAACACTAATATATGTTATGAAATAGATGAACCTTGAAAATATTCCAAGTGAAAGAAGTCATTCCCAAAAGATCCCATATTGTGCAACTCCAAGTACACAAAATGTCCAGACAAGGCAAAGCTGCAGGACAGAAAGTAGATCGGTGATTGATATGGGCTGGGAGAATTGGTAGAAAATGGGATATGAATGCCAATAGGTATAAGGTTTCTTTTGAGGATGATAGCAATGTGATGGTGGTAATGTTTTCACAAGTTAAAGAATGTACTACAAAAGCCATTGGTTTAAATTGGAGAGTTGTATGATATGTAAATATAACTCAATAAAACCATTACCCGCCCCCCACCAAAAAAGTGAGTTGAATAAGATACCATCAATTCTGGAAAATTGATTCACTTCTGAATCCATGTGTGAAATGCAGCCATTGAAATAAGGATTCCCCGCAAACTGGAGGAGGTGTACTGCACAGGGGTCTCTTGATCCCCAGTTCCTACCATTGCAGAGTTGGAAAGAATGAGTTTCTAGGACCGTGTTACAGAAGCAAATAGAATCTATTATTTTCCAGACCTTTGGCAGAGTGTGTTTTATTTATTTTATCTTGAGAAGAAAGAGGAACAGAGATATCTGAATTCTCAAGACCATGCCTCATGAAGCCCCTACTACACAGGGTTGGGAAGTATCTTCAGAGCTAGGAGAGAGGCTGTGAGCACAGGGCAGGTTTTGATTTTACTTCCCCATGAGCTTCGACCACTTGTGTACATGTTACTGGTTATATATGATCAACAATAATAGCCTCATCTTCAGCCTGGAGCCCAGAGATGGTCAGGAAGGCTGTGTTGCCATACTTGGAGCCAGAGAAGTGATCAGGGATCCCTGATGGCCGAGAATTTACACTATAAGTCAGGAGTTTGGGGGATATGCCTGGGATCTGTTGGAATCAGAAGACATAATTGTAACCCCCAATGTTACTGCTGCTTCTAGCACAAGAGATGGTGATGGTCTGTCCCAGAACCCTGGACACTGAGGGAGGCTGAGTCAGGCAGACTGGGCCCAGGAACCTGGAAAGAGAAAGAACACGTTCTGGTGAGTTTAGTGCTGGGGCCCAGATAAGCCTGAGGGGCAGACAAATGATCAGCCCAGATGTCCCTATGGTCTCTTCCTTGAAGGTATCACCTGTGTCCTGAGTGAGGAGGGTGAGTCAGACCAGAGTCCAGACCATGATGAAGATGTCCCAAGAACACTGCCACCTGAGACCCCAACCTTGTGTCTGAATCCCCTAGATTTCTCTTATCCTCTCCCCCTGCCTCAGAAGAAGATGTGCTTCCTGTCCTTCCTCTCTTCATCCCCTCTGGCGTGACTTTCTATTCTAGATACTTAAGTATCCCTGGGCAGCCGAGGTTAGTCAACACTTAAAACTCTTGAACATGTTGTCAGTCAGGTCATACTGAGCCCATGACAGTGCCCTGAAAATAGATGCAACCCACAGATATCCTTACATTTTCTGTGGTGAGAATCCAGTGGTTCCTGAGTGAGAAATCCCAGGGCTTCTCCTCCACAATATGTGACACAAAGATGGGAACAGGGTACCAGACTGACTAACAGAGATCCAATCCCCATTTCTCAGGCCAAAAAGCAGACCTGGAGCCATGATTCCCCCTCAACTCTTCTTCTGCTTTCAGGATAGCTTGTCATGCATCACTCCATCCTCCGTCTCTGTGGTGGTTTGAGATGGAGTCCTGTGGCTGAGCCCTGGGTTATTCTTTAGTCCTCTGAGAAGATGATTTGGGAGTGGAGCACAACACTTTAGTACTTCAGAGGCCCTCAGTGAGAAGCAACTCTTGACATTTCATGTGGACAGCTTATGCCTTAGAAAAGCTCTTCTCTAAATTCAGGCCTTTGATGCCCCTGGTGGCCTCAGAAGGTGCATCCCAGGCAGGTACCAGGGAAGACTGCTGAGTAGGAGCTGTAAATTTCTCCTCTGCTCCCACTCCAGTCTTCCCCTCCTTCCCTATCCAGCTCAGTACCAGGTCTTCTGACGTCTTCTATCCCCTGGAAGTGCATTTCCTTTTGTTCAGTGACTTCCTCCAGAATGGAATGAGCCACCTACCACACCAGGTAGCCCAGTGCCAAGTGCTCACCTCACAATTATTCAGCATATCCCACCAAAGCCTTGGCTTGAGGGTATTGCTTGTGAGGCATCTCTAGGTTCAGAGCTGAGGAAACATTAGATGTTAAATAAACCAACCCCAGTAGGAAGGCTGGGTGAGAAAAAATGAAAACAGATGAAGATAGATTGGCTTCTCAGATTTGTAGGAAAAAAAATATTACCTGAGGAAGAGGAAGCTCTGTAGGATTAAAAACCACCTAGCAGAAAGCAGGAGGTGAATTCCAGTGTTTGAGGAAGTGGGAGAAGAGGATGGCGTCAGGTTTGGCCTGAGCACCCAGCTCCAGGGACCTCTCCTCAGAACACGTTTTGGTGTCACAGGAAACATCAGACTTTCTTTCTAATGTCCTCTTTGTGCACATTGATCAAGCCCCACTTCCAAGCTATACATTTTCCCGAGGCAACGTTTCTTCCATAGACAGAAAATGGCTTAACTTAGTTGTGCTTTCTAGAAAGGAATCTGTCTGAGGTAAAAACTTTAAGCAGGGCTGACTGTAAAAGTCATGTATAAATTATGGAAAATCCTCAAATCGATTCTCTTTTTGCTTACGAAAACTACTCACCCTCTTCACCAGGCTTTCAGTCATGATGTAATCTATGAATCTCCCTCCTTTG
This sequence comes from Mellivora capensis, assembly GCA_004024625.1. Lineage (NCBI taxonomy): Eukaryota > Metazoa > Chordata > Mammalia > Carnivora > Mustelidae > Mellivora > Mellivora capensis. Next base: position 8,315 of record PISX010030910.1, read on the forward strand.
AATTCCCAGTGGACTATTCCCCAGCCCACTAGATTTCATGCTATTCCTTCATTAGCCATATTCACTCTATCTCAGTGCCTTTGCACAGGCTACTCCTCTGCTTGATATGTCCATATTCTCATACCTCACATGTCTGGATCTTTCTGAGAACACAGAAATGTGCTCCAATAGCTCAGTCAGTAATTATGTTTTCAGAATGAATAAAAATAGAGTTCAGGTAGGGAAGCTGAGCTAAGGAATTTGCCTAACGAGTCTCCATGCTGTATTCAGGCATGTTAGAAAAAAATATCCTAGCTGGGTTTGAAACTACACATAGAAATGTAGTTTTGCCATATGTAACCCTGCCAAACACCACACTCAGTGCTCTGCTTTTCCTCTCTTGGTCTCTCTCTGCAGTCACCCATGGCTTAGTGGAGGGAAGGGGCAAAGGAACTGTTCTTTCCCACTTTACCTCTTCATAGAGAACATAATTCTGGCTTCAGAGCAGACTGAGGGTTTATTCATCCATGTTCTGAATGATGAGGGTGAGCAGAGGTTTCCAGAAGAACTGAGGAAAGCTCCAGTAGCCCCTTTTCCAGAAACCAAAGCCCTGGCTGGGAATGTGGCATTCCATCTCCACCTTTCCTTAGGGTGGATGTTCACACATCTCTCTGTCCCTAGTCTCTGCAATGGCCTGAGATTTGGTCTGGGACTAAGTCCTAGAGGTGTTTAGTGTCCTTTGTGGAGAAGGGACAGAGTGGGGACAAGGAACTTAAAAGTTTTTCCCCCTTAGGAATTACCAGGGAGAAAGAAGCCCTTGGAACCTTCCATGGACCTGAAGAAAACTAAACAGAACCTTGGGGGTGGAAGGGGAGGTCACTGAAGCTCCCAAATCTAGGCTCTTGCTGCCCCCTGATGGCTTAGCCTGGACAGCACAAGAGCAAGGATAAGGAGGAGAGTGGGGAATCTTCCCTTCCATCCTTCGTCCCTCTCCTCGAATGGAATTTGCTCTCCACCCTCCACTTCTGATATTCCATGTAATCCACTCCATGTTCCATAGATCAGTTCCTGAAGCTCCGCCTAGAGTGGAATCTGTCACCTATCACATTTCCCCATTCAGGACTACTAGTTTACCCAGGGACACTTGTAAATGGATCACTATCTGGGAACCTCAGTTCAGAGCAAGAGGAATATTGGATAAAAATTGAAGATAATTCTGGTATTAGATATGCAGGCAAGAAATAGGACAAAGAGAAAACATTTGGAAATTTTTAAATGTCTGACATAAAATTCAGGAGGAGGGAAACTGAGGAGGTTTTAGGAACCCTGGAAAAGATTTTGTCTTCTCAGCAAGTGAGAAGAAGCTGGACAGAGCTCAAAGGAGCCTCAGCCTGAGGGTCCAACTCCAAGGACCCCTTATCAGAAGGGAGCTCTGTTTGGACAATCTCAGACTCTGGTTCTACCCATGAAGAGATATGTGACTTTTTTTTTAATATACACAAAGTTGTATGTGGGGAGTCAAGAGCTGAATGGTGGCCCTAAAGATATTAGGTATAATCATTTTACAAGTCCTGTAATTGTTAACACATTGGAGAGAGGTCTTATGCAGATATGATTAATTTAAGGATCTTCAGATGGGAAGAGTTCCTACATTATTTGGGTGGGCCATAAATCACATCACAAATATTTCTATGAGAGAGACACAGGGACGTTAAACACACACACACACACACACACACACACACACACACAAGAAGGCCAAATGAAGGAGGAAGCAGATATTGGAGGAATGGAGGCACAAGTCAAGGAATAGTGACAGCCAGCAGCAACTGGAAAAGACAAGTAATGGACCCACTCTTAGAGCATCTGGAGGGAGTGTGGCCTCCCTGACAGCTTGCTGCAGGGCCAGTGTTGGTGATTTCAGACCTCTGGCCTCCAGAACTGTGAGGGACTAACTTTCTCTTGACAATTGCTGTCCAGTGTGTGATTCATCACAGCCATCACAGGAAACTCATACAGAAAGTCAATACTCTCCTCCAGAATTATGACATTGCAGGTCCAGCTTTCTAGGGAACTTATTATTGGGGTTGACTCTCAGGCTCCTGGCCCCCTTCCCTACTTGTTCTGATCACAGGGTGAGCCATACTTTTCTTGGGGGCCCATCTGTATTACCCTGAGGGGCTCTGTACTCTTGACCATTTCTAACACTGCCCAAGGTCAGGTGCTCTTGCTGGTACTGCCCATTTGCCACTAACTTGACTTCTATGGTTAAGCTACACCAACATGCTTCTATCCCTTCTGGGTCCTACCATTCCCTATTGCTATCTCCGGGGCTCTTCCTTCCCTGTCTCCCCCATCTGGCCCTGACCTAGAGAAGAGCCACCCACTGAACTTCTTGAAGATGCTGATGCTTCTCTGGCAGCACATTCCTCATTGCTCAAGTAAATTCTGTGTCTTCCAGGCCCTCCTGAGGATCACCTCCCCTGGGGAGCTGTACAGCCATACCTGATAGAGCCACTCCTGCTAGATGCTTCTGAAGCCACTGTTTTCTCCGTCTTTCTAAGGTTGTCATCCTGGCAGAGAGCTTGCAAACTATATCAACCTCCTTGCCAGTTGAGAATACTTCTAGTAGGTAAAATTCCCTCATTCAATCTGAGATTTTGATTCTTGATCCTGCACTCTCAAAATCCAGCCCCATGCATGCTCTTCCAGGTCCCACCATATGTGTTGGCCATTTCTGCAGCTCCTGATTCCCCTAGCAGGCCCTGCACACTCCTGTCCTGGTTTTGTGGTGACACAATCCTAATTATTGCCCCACAAGCCTACATGGCAGGAACGGATTAATTCCAGGGTGCTGGTGGTGGTGAGTATTATTTCACAGAACACAAGCTTCTGCCCAATCTTCAAGCAGAGTTCGGAAGTAAGAATGGGCCCTAATTGTTAAGAGGGGGCTGTTTCTGTCAGTTTGGATATATCAGGTGTATTTTTGATTTAAGACTTCTGGGTGCTTGGGTCTACCTAGTCCCTTCTTATGACTCAGGACCCTGAAGTTACCCATTCAGGGCCCTGACTGAAGGATAGCAAAGCTGACCAGTAGAGAGGTCACTGTTTTCTGGAAGTCTGATACTCTTAGGACTAAGTTCTGGGCCTCAGCTTTCCCTGATTTCTGTCTGTGCAGATAAGAGTCTTTTTCAACCAAGGAGGATTTCTGGCTTTCACTCTTAGCTTGTCCTTGGTGATTTTTACCCCCAGCCTTTTAGCTTTTGCAAACTATCAGTCACAGTTAGCAACACTCACTCAGTGAAAGCAGTAGGGTTGTCCCCACTTTCCTTAAAAGTATTCTTCTTTCTATTTTTCAAATGCCCAACACATGGCCCTGGTTTTGCATTTCCTCCTACAGGTAAATCATCCCTGTTCACCTCCAATAAAAATTTGAACTGCATTGCTCTGTGTGCTCCTATCCCCAGACCCTAATTGGGGTCTTCATTGCTCGAGAATCCTACTTCCGTGTCTCCTTTTTCAGACAGTCCTGTACCTAGAATAACCCAGGCCTGTCCTAGTTTTAGGCCTGATCACTCCCTGATCAGTCCTGAGATACCTATCAGTCTCAGGCAAACCAGGTTATTTGGTCACCCTCCCGAGCCTACCTATTGTGGGCTGTGTCTCCCTGGACACTGATGGTGAGGTATAAGTGAGCACATAAACGTATTGGGGAGGGCTGTTGGCATCACCCCTGCCCCATGCAAGGGAAGAGAATGAACAGGAGCAGGGAATGAGACCCAGTGGTGTGACACTTCAGCCTCTCCCTGGGGCACTCACCAAGTCATAGAGAGATGTGCAGGAGATGAAAGGAAAACAGTGTCTGAGAAGAATAAAGGGAAGAAAGCAGGAGTCAGCAGGAATAGCCAACAGTCAGCAGTGCAGATGTGTCCTCTGAGAAGGGAGAGGGGACTCGAAGGAGGATTGGAGAGATGGAGCCTCTGAACTCAGAGCAGTAGTGAGGAAATCTTAGCCTTCCCCATGGGGAGCTCCAGAGCAGAGGTAAGCATAGAGGACTCCCAGCTTTGAGATGAGTTGGGGCTGTGGTGCAGTCTTAGCCAACTCCAGGGAAAGGGGGTGGTGCTGGAATGGGGACAGTCCTTCAGTGCTCCCACATCACAGCAGGACAGCCTGGACTATCTATTGGTGCATCCATCAGTCACTGCACACAGGCTGCCCTGGGAATGGGCGTGAATTTGAGAGGGCAAATCCCTCCTGGGAAGTCAGTTTCAGGAGAGCACTGGCAGGTGAGGACTCTCTGTACCTCCAGCTTCAGGGGTGACATGACTTTCACAGGATCTGGGACACTCATCTTGGCGTCCACTTCATTGGCCCATCAGCAAATGGTGACTTCCACTTCTCTCAGTCAGTAGGCTTATAGGAGCTTATGAAGGCTCTATAAAGGCTAGGAATGGGAAGTTCTCTGGAGCAGGAAAGACACAAAACATTTCCACTATAACATACAACATATTTAGAAACTACAAGCATGTGAACCCCTGGTCAATTGGGGTAAAGCTTCAGGTACTGGGGGGGCAGAGATTTCCAAAATCATGTGTCTGTTGTTATAGCCAGGTTTTGAAATCAGTATAGTCTCAGAGGCTGAATAATAACAATAAAATGCCTGCAGGTGAATAACAGTGTCAGAGGCCTCCCACTAGACTGGTAGTTGTGCTGGATGGGGCGGGGGGCAATCCCCATTGTTTTGGATCCACAAGGGAGAGGACCCATGGAAATCAGTTGAAGGTGCTGGGTGCTTCCTACAAGATGTAAAGAGAGTGATCTATTACTCAGGGATTTGTAGGCATTCCAAAGTATAGGAATCACTATCCTCTTTAATTTGTTCTATAATAATTTGCCCACACAGTCATGATACAAAAGTAAGTAAAATGGTTTCAAATTAAGAAATGATTATTTGAATTTGACATAATTTGTAACCTATAAAACTAAAGCGAATTTACTGGAACATATTAAAGACTAACTCCCTGTACACCCGAGGTTTATCAGTGGAAGCGCATGAACAGAAAGGAAGCTTATACGGTACAAATTAAAAGGGCATGATAATAACACGGAGGACATGGGGAGATGGAGAGGAGAAGGGACTTGAGGGAAATTGGAGGGGAGATGAACCATGAGAGACTATGGACTCTGAAAAACAATCTGAGGGTTTTGAAGGGGTGAGGGGGAGGTTGGGGGAGCCAGGTGGTGGGTATTATGGAGGGCACACATTGCATGGAGCACTGGGTGTGGTGCAAAAACTATGAATTCTGTTACACTGAAAAGAAATTAAAAAAAATAAAATCACCTAATACACTCAAAAAAAGGGGGGGCATGATACTTAGAGGAAATCTCAAAATGGTACCCAGCGTTATCACATTCCTACTGTCACTGTTACAACTTACCATAAACTTAGGGGCTTAAAATAATCGAAAATTATTTTCTTATAGTTCTGGGATCCCAGATTCCAAAATGAGGCTTACAGGGCTGAAATTGAAGAGTCAAGTGGGCTGGCTCCTTCTGGAGGTTCTGGGAGAAAAGAATCAGATTCCTTGTTCTTCCAGCTGTCAAAGGCCACAAGCATTACTTGGCTGGTAGCTACATGATACCAGTCACTGCTCCTTGGTCACATCTCTTTCTCCTGTTCTGTCCACAAGCCTGCTTCCACCTTCCTCTTAAAAGGACATTCATAATTACATTTATGGAGCATCAGATGATCCAGGATAATTCCTTTTGCATTAGGCTTTTCTGGAAGAGCCAATAGGAGATATATAGATCCACATAAATATATGATTATGAGGAATTGGCTCATGTGATTGTGGAGGCTAGGAAGTCCAACAGTTTGCAAGCTGGAGACCCTGGAAAGCTGGTGTGATTCAGTCTGAGGCTGAAGACCCAAGAACCAGAGGAACTGATGTTTCAAATCCCAGTCTAGGAACAGAAGATGGCATTAGATGTCCCAGCTCAACAGTGAGACAGAAAAAAATAAAGGGCAAATTCCCCCTTCCCCATACTTTTGTTCTCTTTAAGCCCTCAGTGGATTGGAAGATGCCCACCCACAGGAGAAGGGCAACCTCATCTCCTGAGTCCATGGATTCAAATGCTAATCCCTGGAATTCATCTGGAAACACTCTTACAGACACCAGGAAATCATGTCAAATCTGGGCTCCCCAAGGCTAGTGAAGTCAGCACATAAAATTAACTGACAGAGTCCCCACCTCAAGATCCTTAATCACATCTGCAAATCCCTTTTGCCATGTAAGGTAACTGTCACAACTTCCAATAATTAGAACTGGATATCTTTGGGGACCAGTACTCGGGCCATCACATCAGCCTCCAAACTACTGACGTGCACATGCAGGAAATGTTCTGAGGGGGGGATCATAGTCTGTTTTGCACAGTCACACCCTGATATGTTCCAGAAACAGGAGCTCTCTGAAACAGATTTTGAAAAGTCACTATTAAATGACCTTTCATTTGCTTTAAATACTTTCAATATTGAAGGAAACCTGGGAAGCTTTTTGTTCTGCTTAAGCCTCCACATAGAGAGAACTCCAAGAAAATGAAAGTTCCAGAAATATGCACTGTTGCAGTCCTGTTCTGCTCAGAGTCTAGCTCCTGGAGCTCTAGCTATTGCTCCCCATTCAAATAAGTGTCACCCAAAACTCAAGAGGTTATTTCTCTCCACAACTGAAGATATTTTAGGAAGTCACCTATTCATTCTCACACTTGTCCCTATGAAGTTTCTTTTTAAGGAATTCCATCCTTCCCCTACATAGGCTTGGAGGGGTTGCCAATAAAAAGTCCCCCGGACATCCTGGGCAGCATGTCTCAACCTCCTGCTCTTTCCTCCCTCAATGTCTGAGAAGATGTCAGGCCCAGCCCCTGGCCAAAGTTACAGAAACAAAGGACAAATGACTGGGGATAGGGATGTGATGCCAGCAGGGAGAGGAGAGGCCTCTCCTGCCAGTCCTTGTGAAATAGTTGCTGCTCCAGGAGGAGAAAATGAGAAGCATAAAGCATCTAGTGAAGGCCAAGATCTCTTCAGAAGTTCCACAGTGGACTGAGCAAACATTCATGATATACGGGAATGGGGCAATTTCTTCATTCTTTCACCTAGTGGGATAACTGGAATTCTAGCTGTGAGGAGGATGGCATCCCAGACAAACCCACCAGCTGAGTTTTCACTGATGAGGCCAAGAAACCAACTGGGAAAGATTTCGCTTAAATGAAGAGGCCAATAAATGTGCAAAATTTGGTACAAGGACAGCGGGTTGGGGTCTGCAGGAAGACAACTGTACAGAGACCAGGGTCTGTCCCTCCAATTCTCTCCCATCACAGCCCTACGAAATACTGTTTGTGTCAAGTCAAAGGAGAGAGATCCTAAAGGGAGAGTCTCACCGTACCTTCTGCTCTTCTCTTTATTCCCTCTGCAAAGGCTTTCTTGTCACCAGGGCTTCACCAATGAGCTTGCAGAAGAATGACCCCAGTAAAGGGCCATCTTGAACAGAATGTGGTGAAAGCAAAGTTGAATACACGGTTATCACCTGTGATCTGGCCTACGTGATAGAGGAGGTGCTTAACCATCAATTTGTGCTGGCAGCATCTTGAATACACCAGACAAGACCCTTTGGGTCCCCTGCTCCTGTCTTCCATGCATAGGATGACATCAATTTTCTGGGCCTTGTGACCCAGCAGTGATGAGCTTGTTTTCACAGAAACCTGTGACCCACAGAGGATTCCTCATGTCTTTCATTATGAGTGGGAAGAAAAATTCAGAGAGAAATCCAGCCACAGAGGCATAAATGTCCCTGTACACAGGGGAGTAGGGAGGAGAGTAGGGAAGAATCTCATGAGCTCAGAGCAGAGTTTTCACTCACTTCCCTGGTAGGCTTGGAGCACTGTGCTAAGTATGAGTGCTCAAATATGACACATATTCATAACCTACCTCAGGCTGGAACCCAAAGATAGGAAGGAGGGTTGCTAGACCTGGAGCCAGAGATATGATCTCGGATGCCAGAAGTCTAAGAATCAAAGGCATCAATCAGGAGTTTAGAGGCAGTGCCCGGGACTCATTGGTGCCAGGACACCTCATGATATCCCCAGTGTCATTGCTGCTTCCAGAGCTTCTATCCGAGAACCCTGCATGCTGAGGGACAGACTGAGCCCCAAGCTTGAAAATGAGAACAAAACAACTTGCTAAGTTTAGAACCAAGGCCTTAGGTAAGCCAGAATAAAAGAAGGGGTCACTTATGAATCTAGAATGGAGTATTTCATCCAGAAGCTGCCTCCTGGGTAGGACAACTCTGGGTGTCCCACCAGGCTCCCCTCTTTTGGAGTGGGGACAGTGGGTGGGGTGGGTGTCATGCCTATCTGTTCACCAAGCTTTGACCATTTTCACTGCCTTATCAGGATCCAGACCCCAAGTCTGGGGTTCTCCACAGTGTCCTGCTTCCTATGGTCCTGGCCAGGAGGGTGTTGGTGAAAGATGTGTTTCAAAATAGATTCGAGACAGAGTCCCCAGGGAGAAAGTTGTTGGGCAGAGGTTACTCAAGGAGGAAGAGCTACAACCTCAGGACTCCAAAAGTAAGTCCAAGTTCATTCAAGAGTTCTACAACAGTCTGAAACGTTCGTGGTATTGATGCATATTATAAAGCATCCCTTCATCTCTTAGTGTCATTGGAATCTCAGGAGCAATTGAGCACACCAGTGAGCCTAACCCTCCTCCTTCTTGGAGACTGGGCAGAGTCCAAAGACCTCTGCTCAGGACAGAACTTAGTGAGCCCCTGGATGGTGGTGAGAGACCTTGGTGCCCCAAAAAGGGCTCCTTGTTGTGTCTTTGTGTGGCAGGTAAACACACTATTTACCATGGTTTCTCCCAGGCCAAAATCTTACTGACAGTACCACCCTTTCCCACACCCTTGGAAATGGGCTGTGTCTGACTCATGCCTGTCTTACCTGCTGTGATGTTCATAATAGATGCTCAGGGGCTCAATGTACAATATAGTAGCTACTAGCTGCACATGGTTATTAAGCACTTGAAGTAGGTCTAGTGAACCTGATGAATCCAATTTTTAACTTAATTCAATTTAAATTTAAATTTAAAATATGATCATTTGGTTATTACTTAGTGCAACTTGAGTATGTGAATGAATCTGCTTTTTCAACAAAATTTCATGAACTCTAAATACAGATGAAGCATTACTGATAAAAAGTTTGCATCTGAATTGCAATGAACTCTGAAAGATTTAAAAGACCTTGTACCAGGACTTCTAATACTATGTTGAACAAGAGTGGTGAGAGTGGGAAACCTTGTATTATTCCTGATCTCAACGGGAAGGCTGTGAGCTTCTTCCCATTGAGGATGATGTTTGCTGTGGGTCTTTCATAGATAGATTTTATGAATTTCAAGAATGTTCCCTCTATCCCTATACTTTCAAGCGTTTTAATCAGGAAGGGATGCTGGATTTTGTCAAATGCTTTTTCTGCATCAATTGAGAGGACCATGTGGTTCTTCTCTCTTCTCTTACTGATTTGTTCTATCACATTGATTGACTTGTGAATGTTGAACCAGCCTTGTAAATGTTGAACCAGCCTTGTAAGCCAGGGATGAATCCCACCTGGTCATGGTGGATGATCTTTTTAATGTGCTGTTGGATCCTGTTTGCTAGGGTCTTGTTGAGAATCTTAGCAACCATATTCATCAGTGATATTGGTCTGAAATTGGCAAGAAAGAAGTCAAA
>PISX010030911.1:0-18070 GCA_004024625.1 Mellivora capensis
AACAATATGTGTTGGAGAGTATGTGGAGAAAGGGGAACCCTCTTATACTATTGGTGGGAATGCAAGTTGGTGCAGCCACTCTGGAGAACAGTGTGGAGATTCCTCAAGTAGTTAAAAATAGAGCTTCCCTATGACCCTGAAATTGCGCTACTGGGTATTTACCCCAAAGATACAGATGTGGTGAAAAGAAGGGCCATCTCTACCCCAATGTTTATAGCAGCAATGGCCACGGTCGCCCAACTCTGGAAAGAACCAAGATGCCCTTCAACAGATGAATGGATAAAGAAGATGTGGTCCATATACACTATGGAGTATTATGCCTCCATCAGAAAGGATGAATACCCAACATTTGTAGCAACATGGACGGGACTGGAGGAGATTATGCTGAGTGAATTAAGTCAAGCAGAGAGAGTCAATTCTCATATGGTTTCAGTTATTTGCAGAGCATAACAAATAACACGGAGGACATGGGGAGATGGAGAGGAAAGGGGATTTGAGGGAAATTGGGGGAAAGATGAACCATGAGAGACTATGGACTCTGAAAAACCAGGGTTTTTTAAGGGGCGGGGTGTGGGAGCTTGGGGGAGTCAGGTGGTGGGTATAATGGAGGGCATGCATTGCATGGAGCACTGGGTCTGTTGTAAAACTATGAATTCTGTTATGCTGAAAATAAATGAAATTTAAAAAAATAAAAAATAAATTAATAGATCAGTCCATGGCATACATACATGGACACCTCTAATTAATGCTTACTTTTCGTAAACGACTATCTTGTACTGATAAAGTACTTCTACAGGATATACAAATAATTTTTGTTTTGATTGTTGCTAGGGTGGATGCCTTTTACATATTTGTGTTGTCTGATTGTTGTGCCAAGACTTCCAATAGTATGTTTACCAACAGCTGTGCGTTGCATCCCTATATTGAACTTGAGCTTAGAGGAAGAGCACTCAGTGTTTCCTTTTGAGGATGATATAAGTTCTTGGTTTGACATATATGAACTTTATTGAGTTTTCTTCCCTCTAAACTTACTTTATTGAGGATTTTTGCCATAACTGGATGCTGTTCTTTTTCCAAATATATTGTTTTCATCTAATGAAAGGATCATACAGTTCTTATCCTTTCTTTTATTATGTGGTATATCAAATTGATTGATTTGTGAATACTAAACAATTATTACAACACAGGAATAAATCCTTCTTACTTATGGTAAATGTTTAAAGGATTTTTTTATTTATTTGATAGAAAATCAGTGAGAGAGATCATGAGTAGATAAAGAAGCAGATGGAGAGGGAGAGGCAGACTTCCGTGTTAAGCAGGAGACAGAGCTTGACCCAAGGTCCCTGGGACCACGACCTCAGCTGAAGGAAGTTGCTTAACTAATTGAGCCACCCAGGCACCCCAGGTAATTTTTTTCTAATGTATTGTGGGATTTGATTTGCTAGTATTATACTGAGAATTTTGCTTCTCTAGTCTGGGAAATTGGTGTGCAGTTCTTTTTTTTGATGTAGTATTTATCCGGTTCTGTTATCAGAATAATGGTGGCCTCATAGAACATACATTGAGGATTTGTTGTTGTTGTTGTTGTTGTTGTTAACTTTTCTTTGTTTTAGAATAGCTTAAGAGTAAACAGTATTTAATATTCTTTAACTGTTTTGTGGAATTCACCTATGAAGTTATCTGGTTCTGGACAACCGTTTGTTGAGAATTTTAGATTACTGAATCAATTTCCTTGCTCGTTATTGTAAAGTTCAAGTTTTCAATTTCTTCCAGTTACAGTTTCCATAGTTTATGATTTATAGGCATTGATCAAGGTTGCCTAACTACTTGACATATAGTTTTCAAGTATTTTATTTTTTTTTTAGATTTCAATTTGTTGGGTGTTATTTCTCCTTTCTCATTTGTGATTCATATCCTTCGGTCTTTTCTCTGTTTGATAATGTTGGGGCTGATTCCACGTTAAAACCTTTTCAACCCGTAGGGCCTGCCTGGGCCTACTTAGCCATAGTGACTCCATGTTGCCTAGGTAGACCTTTTGTTGTTTAATAAATGCCTCAGCAGTTACTGATGTCAGTTCCAGGTAACTGTTGCTAAAACACACTTGAAACAAGGCCATTTTGTTTAATAAATGCTTCAATGGCTGCTCTCGGTTCCAGGGAACTGTTACTAAAACACAACACCTAAAACAAGGCAAGACAGGTGGAAACATCCAATCAGCCAAAGCCACATATGTAGAGGTCTGCGGTTGTGCCCTATAAAACTAGCATGTAAGACCAAAGGGTCATCGCCCTCTTTAGCAGCAGCCCTGAGCAGTCAGTCTGGTTCCTGATGCTTGGCATAAGAATAAAATTTTTGTTAAACCTTAATTCCATGTCAGTCTCGCTCCTTTGATAACAGACCCAACAATAAGACTGGGTAAAAACTAATAATATAGCTGAATGACATGTACTCTGACAACTATAAAATACTGATTAAAGAAATTGAAAATGACGAAAAGAAATGCAAACATATTTCATGCTCATAGATTGGAAGAACAAATATTAAAATATCTATACTTCCCAAAATGATCTACAGAGTTGATGCAGTCCCTATCAAAATACTAACATCATAGAAATGGAAGAAGCAATCACAAAATTTGTATAGAATTATAAAAGATCTTTAATAGCTTAAGCATTTTTGACACTGGAAAAGCTAAATGTATGACAATAACATACATCAAGTTATATTGCAAAGTTGTCATAAACAAAACAATATGGTTCTGGCACAAAAACAGACACATAGATGAATGGAATAGGTTGAAAAGCCAGAAATTAATTCATAATTATATGGTCATTTATGCCTGGAAAAAGACCAAAGCAGGGAAGAATATCCAAGGGGAATAATAATATCACTCCAACAAATGGTGCCAGGAAAACTGTTCAGCTACATGTTAAAGAATATGTACCCGTCATTTACATCATACACAACCATAAATTCAAATGGATTAAAGTCTCATATGTGAGATCTGAAACTATAAAAATCCTAGAAGAGGGGTAATTGGGTGGCACAATAATTTAAGTGTCTCATTCTTGATTTCACTACCATAGCAGCAGAAGCACCTGCTGAAGGCAGCTAAACTTGAGGCCAGCTTTAGGGTGAGCTTCAACATAAACTCTGAGCCCCTGTGTGGCCAGGCAACTGCTTTCCTGAGACAAACATCACCAACCATAGCATAGCAAGACCCTTCCCCAGGGTATCAGTGTGGGTCTACTCCATACAAAATAGGTCCCTATTTTCAAGTATTTTTTTTTTAAATCCCAGCCAAATATCTGATATAAAGCAGAGGGTTATGACACCACCAGCCAGGCAGATGGCTCATACACAGAGAAAGTGAAAGCTGGATTCTGATGGAAGTATAGGACAAAAGAAGGGAGATTGTTTGCTCTTTATGGGGGCTTTCTGAAAAGAAGTGCTGGGATCTCCCCACTCCAGGGACAGAAGAATGCAGTGATGCCATTTTTCAGCCTGCCCATCAACAAAGAATTCAGTGTGCAGTACAGCAGCTACTTACATCAACCCCAGCCCCACTGTGGCTTTCAGGTGCATTGACTTACTAGTGCAATTCAGCCTAAGAATCCAGTGCAATGGACCCCTCTCTCTGAGACAAGAACACCCCCCCATCACCACCACTGACCAAGTCTACTGATCTTGACTGTTGCAAAGCTTCAGGTCTAGTGGAAATAGGATTATTTTCAGAAGCAGACCTAATTAAAACACTAAACATGGTCAAGATCCATACATTCCCCACTGCAGGGAAGGAGAAATTCTTTTATTTTTTTGGGGGGGGGAGATTATGCTTTCCATTCAGATTTAATTAACTATCCTACAGTGTATTATTAGTTTTTGATGCAAACTAGCTGTTGAAAATTAGTTTTGATGCAAACTAACTGTGATGCATCAGTTGCAAATAATACCCAGTGCTCATTCCATCAAGTAGCTCACTTAATGCCCATCACCCAGTTACCCCAGTCCCATACTTCCCTCCCCTTCAGCAATCCTTAATTTGTTTCCTTTTCTTAAGAGTCTCTTATGATTTGCCTCTCTCTCTGATTTCTTCTTGTCTTATTTTTCCTCGGTTTGTTTCTTTCACTAAAGAGAATCATGCTATATGTATTGTTCCTTGATGTGCCTGTTGGAGATTTTCTCATCCAAGCATTCTGCTTTTACCCATTCTATATTCCACAGAATTAGTGTCACTGTATGGGCTGCTTCATTCTGCTGTCATAATTATACCCACTTTTGTACACAAACTGAATTTGAGGAGAAGAGTGTCAGTTTGAGTCATTGGCAATCTAAGAGAAAGGTGTGTTGACTTGGCATTGAGCAATTGGCAGGCCATGCATGCTCCCTTGGGCAGGAGTGTAGCTGGACTGTGAATTTTGGGCACACAGGCCGATGGCATCATGGGTGGTTGAGAGGGATGTGGCTGGTTTTGATTTTAACTTTTTTTTGTGTGAAAATCTATATCTCCATCTATTCTAAATGAAAGCCTTGCTGGATAGAGTATTCTTGGCTGCAGATTTTTTTTTTCCTTTTGGCAGTTGGAATTTATCATGCCACTCCAGAAATGAGAAATTCTATAGAGGAATGACCTAAGGAAAAGAGCTGCTGTAAAACAACAGGAGAATGGACACTCTGAAACATTTTCTGAAGTGCCATTCCCTGGAATATATAGGATCTATTGTTATATAGTCATTATTCTCAGGAGCAGGAGATTTAGCAGTCTTTGATAACACACAAATGAACACACACAACAAAATCACACAAGACATGGGGGGGGGGGGAAGGAAAGTTGGAAGAATATAGCCAAAAAGGAAAAAGGAGACGAAGAAGAAGAAGAAGAAGAAGAAGAAGAAGAAGAAGAAGAAGAAGAAGAAGAAGAAGAAGGAGAAGAGGAAGAAGGAGGAGGAGGAGGAGGAGGAGGAGGAGGAGGGGAAATAATCATGACTAGGTATATAATTAAAACAGAAATTATTAATATGAATGAACCAGAATTTAAAACAACAATTTTCTTAAAGATTTTATTTATTTATTTATTTGACAGAGAGAGAGATCACAAGTATGCAGAGAGGCCAGCAGAGAGAGTGGGGGAAGCAGTCTCCCCGGTGAGGGAGAGCCTGATGTGGGGCTTGAACCCAGGGCCCCGAGGTCATCACATAAGCTGAAGGCAGAGGCCTTACCCACTGAGCCACCCAGCGCCCCTAAAACAACTATTTTAAGGATACTAGCTGGGCTCTAAAAAATGATAATAAGACCTAAGCAATGCCTTACTGAAGAGATCAATGAGCTATGTACAAGTCATGCTAAAATGAAAAAGAATTTTATAATTAAGACACAAAACCAACTGGATGTAATGACACTGAGGATGGATGAAACAGGAATGAATCATTGACATGAAGATAACATATGGAAAATAAGGAAGCTTAGAAGAACAAGGAAAGTAAAGTATTGGCTCACCAATGTGGGCTTAGGAAACTCAGGCAATTCACAAAATTCAGTAACATTCATTTCATAGGAATCCAAGAATATGAAGAAAGGGAAAGAAGGTTTATTTGATCAAATTGTAGCTGGAAATATTCTCAATCTGGGGAAGACATAAACATCAAAATCCAAGTGGCACAAATAAGGAAGGAATCCTGAAAGTAGCAAGTGAAAACAAACAAACAAACAAAAATTCTACAAGGACAACCAAACCAGGTCTATAGCAGAGATGTCCACAGAAATATAATAGGCCAGAAGAAAGTGACATGATATATTCAAAATGCGGAATGGGAACACTAATCAGCCAAGAATACTTTATCCAGCAAAGCTGTCATGTAGAATAGAAGAGACAAAAAAAGTCCCAGAAAACAAAATTAAAGAAGTTCATGACTTCTCCAGTCCTGTAAGAGATAATATGGGGGCCTCTTTGAGAGGGGAAGACCAAGAACATTAAAGGCTAGAAAAGGAACAGAGGAAATCCCCCAGAAACACTAAATTAGAGGCAATGCAATGGCACTAATTTCTTTTGTTTTTAAATTTTATTTATTGATTTGAGAGAGAGAGCAGGAACAAGGGGAGGGGAGAGAGAAAGCAAGAAGCAGACTCTGCTGAACAGAGAGCCCAAGGTGGGGTTCAATCTCAGGACCCTGAAATCATGACCTGAACTAAAGTCAGAAACTTAACTGACTGAGCCACCCAGGGGCCCCACAATGGCATGAAATTCTTATACATCAAATATTCCTCTAAATGTAAATGGAATAAGTGTTACAATAAAAAGGCACTGGTATCAGAATGGATTAAAAAAAAGATCCATCTATATACTTCTTATAAGAGACTCATTCCAGATGTAAAGACACCACCAGACTGAAAGTGAGTGGATAGAAAAAAATCTACTATGATAATGAATGTGAAAAGAAAATCAGAGTAACCATATTTATATCAGAATAACTAGATTGTAGGGACGCCTGGGTGGCTCAGTTGGTTAAGCGGCTGCCTTCGGCTCAGGTCATGATCCCAGTGTCCTGGGATCGAGTCCCACATCGGGCTCCTTGCTCGGCAGGGAGCCTGCTTCTCCCTCTGCCTCTGCCTGCCACTCTGTCTGCCTGTGCTCGCTCGCTCTCTCTCCCTCTCTCTCTGACAAACAAATAAATTTAAAAAAAAAAGAATAACTAGATTGTAAACGAAGGATTGTGATAAAAGATGGATGAGGACACTATTTCCTAATTAAGGAGTCTCTCCAACAAGAAGATCTGACAACTGTAAATATTTTTGCTACAAACATGTAAACTGCCAGATATATAAGCAATAAGTCACATAAAGAAACTGATTGAAAATAACATGATAAGAGTGAGTGTCTTTAAAGAGTGAGGGGTGAGATGGCTGGATGATGGACAGTGTGGAGGGTATATGCCATGAAGAGTGCTGTGAATTGTGACTGATGAATCAAAGAACTATATCCCTGAAACAAATAATACATTATTGTTAATAAAAATATTAATTAAATAAAAACACCTCAACAACGTTGTTATAGAAAGAATATAAACCAATGTGATAAAAGGCATATGTAAAGACCCACAGTCAATATAATCTTCAAAGCAGAAAAACTGATTCACCATTAGTTAGGAATAAGAAACTGTCATAAATGTTATTTACCACAGTACTGGAAGTCCCAGACATAGCAGTCAGGCAACAAAAAGAATAGAAAAGTACAGGGGCGCCTGGGTAGCTCAGTAGGTTAAGCCTCTGCTTCAGCTCAGGTAATGGTCTCAGGGTCCTGGGATCGAGCCCCACATCTGGCTCTCTGCTTGGCGGGGAGCCTGCTTCCCCCTCTCTCTCTGCCTGCCTCTCTGCCTACTTGTGATCGCTCTCTCTCTCTCTCTCTCTCTCTCTCTTTGTCAAATAAATAAATAAAATACTTTTTAAAAAGTACAAAATAAAACATCCAAATTGACAAGGACCAAGCCCAAACTTCAGTGTATGCCGATGACATGATGCTCTATAGAGAAAACATAAAAAACTCCACCATCAAATCACTGGACTGATATGTGTATTCAGCAGTGCTGCAGGATATAAAATCAGCATACAGACATCTGTTGCATTTCAATAATGAAGCAGTAGAAAGAGAAATCAAGGAGTCAATCTCATTCACAATGGAACCAAACACAAGATACCTAAGAATAAACTTAATAAAAGAGGTAAATGTCTCTACATTGAAAACTACAGAACATTTAAATTGTAGAGTACACAAAGAAATGGAAAACACTCCATGCTAATGGATAGGAAGAATAAATATTGTTAAAATGTCTATACTACCAAAACCAATCTACCCATTTAATGCAGTCTATGTAAAAAACCACCAGCACTTTGATCTGAAATAGATCCAAAACTTTTTAAAAAACTAGAAGAGACTCTGAGAGCCAAAATAATTCTCAAATTCCATAAAGAATGTACCAAACTCATCATGCCAAAATTTAATATTCCATTTAAGAAATGGGCAGAAGATATGAACAGACATTTGTTTGTTTGTTTATTTTCCCAAGGAAGACATACAGAAGACTAAAAGAGGAAAATATTCTCAACATCATTCAACATCATGTAAATGGAAATAAACACCAGGATGACATACCACCTCACAACTATCAGAATGCTAAAATTAACAAAACAGAAAATGACAAATATCAGTAATGATGTGGAGCTACAAGAAGCCTCTGTCATGTTTTGTATTTATGCAAACTTGTACAGTCACTCTGGAAAAGAGTATGGAGGTTTGACTGCAGTTAAAAATGTGATCACCAAGACAGCATGGTACTGGCATGAAAACAGACACATTGACCAATGGAACAGAGTAGAGAGCCAAGATATGGACCCTCAACTCTATGGTCAAGTAATCTTCGACAAAGCAGGAAAAAATATACAGTGGAAAAAAGACAGTCTCTTCAATAAATGGTGCTGGGAACATTGGACAGCTATATGTAGAAGAATGAAACTCGACCATTCTCTTACACCATACACAAAGATAAACTCGAAATGGATAAAGGACCTCAATGTGAGACAGGAATCCATCAGAATCCTAGAAGAGAACATAGGCAATAACCTCTTTGATGTCACCCACAGCAACTTCTTTCAGGATATGTCACCAAAGGCAAAGGAAAAAAAAAGCAAAAATTAACCTTTGGGACTTCATCAAGATCAAAAGCTTCTACACAGCAAAGGAAACAGTCAACATAAAAAAGAGGCAACCCACGGAATGGGAGAAGATATTTGCAAATGACAGTACAGACAAAAGGTTGATATCCAGGATCTATAAAGAACTTCTCAAACTCAACACACGCAAAACAGATCATCATATCAAAAAATGGGCAGAAGATATGAACAGACACTTCTCCAATGAAGACATACAAATGGCTATGAAAAAATGTGCATCATCACTAGCCATCAGGGAGATTCAAATTAAAACCACATTGAGATACCACCTCACAACAGTTAGAATGGCCAAAATTAGCAAGACAAGAAACAACGTGTGTTGGAGAGGATGTGGAGAAAGGGGAACCCTATTACAATGTTGGTGGGAATGCAAGTTGGTGCAGCCACTCCGGAGAACAGTGTGGAGATTCCTCAGGAAGTTTAAAATAGAGCTTCCCTATGACCCTGCAATTGCGCTACTGGGTATTTACCCCAACGATACAGATGTGGTGAAAAAAGGGCCATCTGTACCCCAATGTTTGTAGCAGCAATGGCCATGGTCGCCACACTGTGGAAAGAACCAAGATGCCCTTCAACAGACGAATGGATAAAGAAGATGTGGTCCATATACACTATGGAGTATTATGCCTCCATAAGAAAGGATGAATACTCGACCTTTGTAGCAACATGGACGGGACTGGAAGAGATTATGCTGAGTGAAATAAGTCAAGCAGAGAGAGTCAATTATCATATGGTTTCACTTATTTGTGGAGCATAACAAATAACACGGGGGATATGGGGAGATGGAGAGGGGAAGGGAGTTGAGGGAAATTGGGGGGGAGATGAACCATGAGAGACTATGGACTCTGAAAAACAACCTGAGGGTTTTGAAGGGGTGGGGACTGGGAGGTTGGGGGAGCCAGATGGTGGTTATTATGGAGGGCACGCATTGCATGGAGCACTGGATGTGGTGTAAAACTATGAATTCTGTTATGATGAAAAGAAAAGAAATTTTAAAAAAATGATTATCTGAATTCAGTCACTGAATCAGATACCTGAATACAGCTTCAGCAAAAATAAATCTACCATTTACTGAATATATACTATATTCTAAAAAAAAAAAAAAAATGAACTACCCAATGACACAGCAATCACAGTGCTAGGTATTCACCTGAAGGACAGAAAAATACTGATTCATAGGGGTACATACATCTCAGTGTTTATAGTAGCATTATCAACAGTAGTGAAATTATAGAAAAATACCTATGTTTGTGTAATACAAATATAAAAGAATGAAATCTTGCCATTTCCCATGACATTGACACAGCAAGTGTTTGTTATGATAATATAATTTTGTAGTCACAGAAAAGCAAGTACCATATGATGTCACTCATATGTGGAATTTAAAAACAAAACAGATAAAAATAGGGATATTAAACACCATCAACAACAACAAAAGGGAAGCAAGCCATAAGGAACTCCCAAATGTAGAAAAGAGCCTGAGGGTTGATGGAGGAAGTTGGAGCAGGATGTGTTATGTGGGTAATGAGTGTTAAAAATATATGTGCTGCGATGAGCTCTGGGTGATATGTGTAAGTGATAAATCATTAAATTCTATACCTGAAATCAATTTCACCATATATATTACCTAACTAGAATTTAAATAAATATTTTGAATAATAATTTAAAAATTCCATGGAATGAACATGTCTAGACATATTCCAATATCATTAGCACACATAATATTTCATACTTATATGGACTATACACCAAAATAAACCACATTCTGAGCTGCAAAATACATCTTTACAAATGTTAATAGAAGTCATATAATGTCTGTTCTCAGAATATAGTGCAATGCAACTAGAAATGGAGTACTGGGTGTGGTGCATAAAGAATGAATTCACTGAAAAGAAATTAAAAAAATAAATAAATATGTAAAAAAAGAAATCAATGATGAAACCTAAAGTAAACTTTTCAATATGTAAGGATTAAACAACACACATTTAAACAACATAGGCAAACAAATAAATCTCAAGAAAATTGTATTTTCTTAAAGTTTACTTGCTTATAATCTCTACAACCAGATGAGGGAATGAACTCATGACCCCAATGTCAAAAGTCACATGCTCTTCTAAGTGAGCCACCCAGTTTCCCCTTAACTGTTGAAATACATAATAAAGAAAAAAAAAACTTAGTGAATTTTACTGAATGCAGAGACATAGAGCTTACATGGAAATTTGTTATTTTGAATGCATATATTAAGAAAGAAAAGCCTAATATCAATAATTTACGTTCATTTTTCAGGACTTATAAATACTAGATAAATAAATACAATGCAAGAAAAACTAAACTAATGACAATGTAACAAAAAAGAAAAAGAAATGATAGGAATTATAAATACTAGAGCAAAATCAGTTAAATCAATAGAGAAAAATCAAGAAAAAGAAAAAAATAATTCGAAGTTAGGTGATTGGGTTAAAAAATACACTTGTTTGGTGATGAACACTAGGTGATGTATAAAAGTGTTGAATCACTCTATTGTACACCTGAAACTAATATCATGCTGTATTTTAACTAAGTGGAATATAAATAAATCCTTATAAAATTATTAATGAAATTGATAAAACTCTAGTCAGGCTAATGAAAAAATAAGAGAGGGAGAAGACACAATTGATTAATATCAGAAATGAAAGACTGGACATGAATACTGATCCCACTGAAATTAAAAGAATAGGAGAGGAATACTATGAATAACTCAAAGGTGACAAGTTTGGTAGCTTAGTGGAAATCGAGAAATTTTTGAAAGACACAGTTTGCTAAAACTCATTATGAAGAAATAGAGAAAATGAATAGGACCTTAATCTATTGAATAAATTGAATAAATCATTAATAACCTTCCAAAACAAACTATAGGCCAAGGTGGATTCACTGGTGAATTTAATTAAATGTTGAAAGAACAGATTAAATTAATTACCTACAATTACTTTCAGGGCATAAAAGCAATTGGAATACTTCTGATTCCTTGTATGGTATCATCATTACCCTATTATAATTACAACAGTGATATAAAAAAGACACATCAGTTTCTCTTATTAACATAGTTACAAACATCCTCAAAAATGCTACAAATTGATTATAATAATGTATAAAAGATTTATATATCACAATTAAGTAGATATATTGCAATTATGTGAGATTTATTGAACATTCTAAAATCACTTAATGCAGTTCATTATATCAAAAGACTAAATAAGAAAATAATCACCTCCCATATTAATAAATACTTTTTAAAAAGAATTTATTTATTTGACAGACAGAGATCACAAGTAGGCAGAGAGGCAGGCAGAAAGAAGGGGAAGCAGACTCCCTGCTGAGCAGAGAGCCTGATGTGGGGCTCAATCCAAGGATCCTGGGTTCATGAACAGAGCCAAAGGCAGAGGCTTTAACCCACTGAGCCACCCAAGCACCCCCATATTGATAAATACTTAAAGAACATTGTAAAATATATGATACCCACTCACAATTAAACCTTTTAATATACTAGAAATAGAGGTAACAGTTCATTGTGACAAAAAAAAATATCTACAAGAAGCCTACTGTGAATTTTATAGTTAATAGTAGGAAACTAGAAATTTTCATACTAAGATTGGGAGCAATACAAGTATGTTCCCTCTCATTAGTCCTTTCAACATTGTGCTGAAAGTATTAGGAAATTCAATTAGAAAAGCAAAAGAAATGGAATATATATAAATTGAAAAGGAAAAATTAAAAACACTTTTGTTCACACATGATCTATTTATTGGGTAGAAAATCCAAGAGTAGACAAAAGTTCTCATGAAATAATAAGAAATTTAGCAAATTTGCAAGGCAAAATTTTAATATACAAACTGCAACCTTGCCCTATGCCATATGGCATCAATGAACAAGTGTAATATGAAATATTAAAAACAATATCATTTACCTTAGCACCAGGAAAGAAAGAAGAAGGAAAGAGAAGGAAAGAGGGAAAGAAAGAGAAAAAAATTGTTAGGTACAAATAAAATAAAATAAAATAAAATAAAATAAAATAAAATAAAATATATCTCATACCTCTAAGGAATATGCCACAAAATTCTGATGAATGCAGTTAGAACTAAATAAATGTTCAGATGATCCAGTTTCATGGGTGGTAAGATTTAAAGTTGTGAATGTATTGATTTTACTAATTTAGATTTATAAATTTAATGAAATCCAAATCAAAATTACATCAAGTTATTTTCTGGACATTGACAAAGTGATTATAAACATTATGTGAGAGGAAAAAATAAGCCTAGAATAGCCAACATTATATTGAAAAGGAAGAAAGTAGAACAATGGATGATGTCCAAATTGAAGAATTTATACAAAGTTGGAGAAATCATGACTGGTAATTTGGTGTGAGACTAGATAAAGATTTAAATGGAAAAAAAAAAAAAAAGCCTAGAAGAAAACCAACATAAGTATAGTTAACTGAATTTTGTCAAAAAACAAAGACAACATGATGAAGCAAATACTGTCTTTTAAATATGATGCTGGAACAACAGTGTCTTGATGCAAATAAAAAATCTAGAAAAATGCATAAACTGAAAAAGCATTGTAGAACTAAATGTAAAACTACAACGTTTGTAGACAATAACACAGGAGAAACCTAGATGATGTCGAGTGTGAAAATGATCATTAGATACAATGCCAACATGTAACTTATTTTTCTAAAGAAATCTCTACACCCAATATGGGATTCAAACTTAAAACCCTGAAATCAAGTGCCATGTACTTCACGGATTGAGATAGCATAGGTCACAAAGCATAATTTATTTTAAAAAAAGAATCAATACACTGCATTTATTAAAAATTAATAAAAAATAAAATAAAAATAAAAATCTATTAAAAGTAAATCTTATGTCCTATGAAAGAAAGAATTTAAAACAAACAGGAAACCCCAGATTCAGAGAATTTTGAAAGAATAACTTCCTAAAACATATATGTGATAACTTTTTTGTAAATATACAGAAAATTCTTGAAATCAACAATGAAGAAAATAACTTAATTAAGAAAACAGAGGAGTCCCAAAGACCCATCACTAAAGAAGATAGATGGCAAATAAGTGTAGGATACAATGTTTCACATTACATTTCATCAGTTCTATGCAAATTAAAACATAAATAAGATATTACTACATATCTATTGAATGGTCAATGTCCAGGCAACAACAAGATTAAATGCTAATCATGATGTGGCACAGCAGAAATGATCATTTTTTACTGGCAGGATTGCAAAATGACACAACCACTTAGTTTGACAGTTTCTTAATAAAATAAACTTATCTTAACCATGCAATCCAGCAGTCCAAAACACATGAAAACATATCCACATAAAAACTACACTTCAGGATGCCTGGGTGGCTCAGATGTTGGGTGGGTGTCTGTGGATCCAGTAATGATCCCAGAACCCTGGAATCCAATTCAGCATTGGGCTTCTTGCACAATGGAGAACCTGCTTCTCCCTCCACCTGCTACTCTCCGTGCTTGTGCTCACCCTCTCTCTGACAAATAAATAAAATATTTTTTAAATCACTACATAGATGTTTATCATAGTTTTATTTATAATTGAAAAATCTTGGAAGCTAACAAGATGTTAGCTTATCAGTCCATGTTAAGGCATGGAGGAACTTCATATGTATATATTTAAGTGAAGGAAGCCAATCTGAAAACAATATATACTGTCTAATTCCACCTACAACATATTCTGGAATGAGCAGAACTATGAAGACACTGAAAGTTCAGTAGCTGTCAGAATCATGTGTTGGGGAGAAATAAATTGGCAGAGCATGGAGTCTGAACACAGTAAAACTACTTGCATGGCACTATAATAATGGACATAAGTCTGCAAAAAATGGGAGACAAGGAGGGACAAGATGGCAGGGAACTAGGAGGAGGCTCTGGTTCAACCTGTCCCCTAAAGTGAGCTGATTACCTACCAAGGAACTCGTATCACTCATAAAATCAGCCTGAGATCAGAATTCTAAACGTCAGGATCTCTAGGGGGGCAGAGGACGCCAGTGGGTAGGTAAAGCCAAGTGGGAACGCCAGACTGGCATTGGAAGATAAACAAAAGGAGGAGGGAGCCACCAGAGGAGACCCATTGGGAAGTAATACCCCAATAAGAGAGTGCCCTACAACTGGGGACCAGCATTAACTTGAAGTCTGATAGAAAGCACTCAAAAAGAGCAAAGGATCGCAGGGGGAAATTGTGGGAATTGGAACAGTTAGGGACAGGGTCTTAAGTCCCCCACGGAGGACAGACACCCCTGGCACAGAGCCAGAGAGAGTGTGGCAGAGAAACCAGGTCCCAATAGCGCTCCCTGAGCCACTAGGAGACTTCCTAAGGGATCTTGGCATTCCGCAGGGGCTGGGATCCACTCGGGGCAGAAACAGCCTTTTTGCAGTCCCCACAGGTGCACTGCACCCAGCTAGCAGAGCCTGAGATGCGCTCCACGCCCTCCCCTGAGAGAGGCTCAAGGCAGCCCCAGCCTGGACCCTCTCACACCCAGAAGGTCTGAGCACTCCCAGCCTGGGCCAGCGGGAAAATCTCAGTGTGTGATCACTGCTTGGGACCTCTTTGGCAGTCTGGAGCTGCCCAGACACCTGCTGCTGTTGTGGTTTTGAGTAAAAGCAGGACGCACAGGTGTCCCCAGAGATCAAGGCTGGGAACCTGCCCTGCAGCACCCAGAGGGGAACGGATTGGGGCTTCTCTCTGGGAGGGAGGTCTGGGTGCAGTTTGCTTTCCTCTAAACCTCCAAGAACCATGGGGAGCTGCCAAGGGGAGAGAAAACAAACAAATAGACATAAAAACCTCCAGAGAACAAAAGCCTGAAGGCTTGGTTTCCTCAGAGCCCACCCCCTGGAGGGGGGCTGGAGGACTTAACTCAGGAAACACTGCCTGAAAACTCCCATGGCAGGCCCCTCCCCCAGAAAGCCAACCAGCTGAGAAGACAAGAATCAGTACTACTTCATAGATACAACGTTTAATTTTTAATTCATTCCCACTATTCTGGTTCATTTTTTAATTTTTTTAAATATTTTTTTTATTTTTTTATATATAGATTTTTTTAGCCTATTTACCATCACAGTGAGATGTCCACTACATCAAATTCCATAATAACCTTTTAACGTGAACTTTTTGATACATATACCCATGTTTTTCTTTTGCATTTCTATTTTTTAATTTTTTTAAAAAAATCATTTTGGTTTAGTTTAGATCATTCTTTTCTTTACTTTTACTTGATAATATTCATATAGAGTTAAACTTCAAGGCAATCCCATTTCCCCAATCAATGCTACCCCTGTAGGTAAACCAATTTTTAATCCCCTGTTACCTTAGGAAAGTTGGGTCCTTTAAAAAATATATCAAGATACATCCAGGAAGAATCAAAATAAACTTCCACGCCCACATTGAGAATTTACAACCACTCTCCCATTTTTTTCTCCTACCAATATTTTTATATATTTGTGTTTGTCCTGGTAGTATATAAATTATATACTTAGGGTTCTTTTTGACGACGTTCTTTTTTTTTGTTTCTCTGTTTGTTTTTTGTTTTGCTTCTACATATATATGTATATATTTTTTTCTTCTCTTGTCATATACTTTTATCAGTCTTTTTTGTTTTTCTGTATTTGTTTGAATACCTCACAAACATTACCTTGGGGCCCATTTGGGCTGAGCCTTCTCTTTTATCCTACTTTCTTTTTCCTGTCTCTCTCTCTCTTTCTCTCTCTCTCTCTCTTTTTCTCCTTTCTCTCTTTCTTTTTTTCTTTTATTTCGGTGGGGACTCTTGATTGCTCAGAAGCATTCCAGGGTGCACTTTCACTGCACCAAAGTCAATACATCCAGCTACAACCATTCAGCCATCTCTCACCAAAATGACTAGGAAGAGGAATGCCCAACAGAAAAAAAATTCAGAGGATGGACCCTCTGCAACAGAGCTAATGGCTACCGACATAGACATTATATCGGAAAGGGAATTCAGGCTAACAATTATCCAGTCAATAGCTAGGTTGGAGAAAGCCATGGACGACCCAAAGGAATTGATTAGGGCAGAACTGAAAGCTACCAGGGATGATGTTCACAATATTAGGGCAGAAATGAAAGCCACCAGGGATGATGTTCACAAGGCTCTCAATGAGTTCCCATCTAATCTAAATTCTCTAAAAGCTAGGGTAACTGAGACAGAAGATAGAATTAGTGATCTGGAGGACAAACAGATAGAGAGAAAGGACCAGGAGGAAGCCTGGAACAAACAGCTTAGAAGCCATGAAAACAGAATCAGGGAAATAAATGATGCCATGAAATGTTCCAAAGTCAGAATTATTGGAATCCCTGAAGGGGAGGATAAAGAAAGAAGTTTAGAAGATATTGTCGAAGAGGTTCTTCAGGAAAATTTTCCAAAAATCACAAATGGAAACAGCGTTCATGTGCTAGAGGCAGAAGGGCCCCCCCTCCAGGTTTTAGTTTATCGAAACACCTCGAGACACCTGATCGTAAGAAGGAGGAATTATAATTCTAGAGAAACTCTCTTGAGGGCAGCTAGGACAAAGAAACTCCTTATATACAGAGGAAAGCCCATGAGAATAACATCAGACCTGTCCACAGCAACCTGGCAAGGCAAAAAGGGCTGGCAAGATATATTCAGGGCACTAAATGAGAAGAACATGCATCCAAGAATACTTTATCCAGCAAGACTGACATTCAAAGTGGATGGAGAGATAAAGAGTTTCCAAGACCGGCAAGGCTTAAGAGTTTGTAAACAGGAAGCCAACATTGCAGGAAATATTAAGGGGGGTTCTATAAAAGAAGAAAAAAACCCAAGAATATTATTGTACAGGAATATAGAGACAATCTACAGAAAGAAAGACTCCAAAGGTAACACGATGTCAATAAAAACGTACCTATCGATAATCACTCTAAATGTGAATGGCCTAAATGCACCCAGAAAACGACACAGGGTTGCAGATTGGGTAAAACAACAGGACACATCCATATGCTGTCTACAGGAGACCCATTTCGAACTTAAGGATGCACCCAGATTGAAAGTGAAGGGATGGAGAAGAATCTTTCATGCCAACGGGCCTCAAAAGAAGGCCGGGGTAGCGATTCTCATATCAGATAAATTAGATTTTAAACTAAAGACTGTAGTCAGACATACAGAAGGACGCTACATCATTCTTAAAGGGTCTTTCCACCAAGATGATCTAACAATTGTTAATATCTATGCCCCCAATATGGGAGCAGCCAATTACATAAGAAAACTATTAATCAAGATAAAGAGTCATATTGATATGAATACATT
>PISX010030912.1:0-18086 GCA_004024625.1 Mellivora capensis
CCATATACACTATGGAGTATTATGCCTCCATCAGAAAGGATGAATACCCAACTTTTGTAGCAACATGGACGGGACTGGAAGAGATTATGCTGAGTGAAATAAGTCAAGCAGAGAGAGTCAGTTATCATATGGTTTCACTTATTTGCGGAGCATAACAAATAACACGGAGGACATGGGGAGATGGAGAGGAGAAGGGAGTGGAGGGAAATTGGAGGGGGAGATGAACCATGAGAGACAATGGACTCTGAAAAACAATCTGAGGGTTTTGAAGGGGCGGTGGTGGGAGGTTGGGTGAGCCAGGTGGTGGGTCTTATGGAGGGCACACATTGCATGGAGCACTGGGTGTGGTGCAATAACAATGAATTCTGTTATGCTGAAAAGAAATTTAAACAAAAAGAAATTTAAAATATAGCTTCCCTATGACCCTACAATTGCACTCCTGGGTATTTACGCTATAGATACAGATGTAGTGAAAAGAAGGTCTATCTGTATTCCAATGTTCATAGCAGCAATGGCCACAGTCACCAAACTGTGGAAAGAACTGAGATGCCCTTCATCGGACAAATAGATAAGGAAGATGTGGTCCATATACACTATGGAGTGTTATGCCTCCATCAGAGAGGATGAATACCCAACTTTTGTATCAACATGGACGGGACTGGAAGAGATTATGTTGAGTGAAATAAGTCAAGCAGAGTGAGTCAATTATCATATGGTTTCTCTTATTTGTGGAGCATAAGAAATAACACGGAGGACATGGGGGCAAGATGGAGAGGAGAAGGGAGTTGGGGGAAATTGGTGGGGGAGATGAACCAGGAGAGACTGTGAACTCTGAAAAACAAATCTGAGGGTTTTGGACGGGTGGAGGGTAGGAGGTTGGGTGATCCTGGTGGTGGGTATTATGGAAGGCCCATGTTGCATGGAGCACTGTGTGTGGGGCATAAACAATGAATTCTTGAACACTAAAAAGAAATTTAAAAATAAATAAAAATTGAAAAAAAAGAAAAAATCCATATAGAGAGATATTCTGCAAAAGAAATAATTAGATTCCTTAAAATTGACGGTGCTTAAAAGACTAAAAGAGGCTGTGGTATTAGGTTAAAAAATCTAAAGGACCCTGACAAGCATATGTAATCTGTGATCTTTGATTAGACCCTAAATCAAAAATAGAACTAAATAAAATTTTACATAGTTATATATAATTTTTTAAAAGTTCTGAAAATCTCTACCCAGAGAATAGAACATCTGAATAAGTGTTAAATAGTGAAACCAAGGAAATGGTTAGGTTAATGAGTTGAATTCATTTATTAATATATTGAGTCTTCACTAACAGAAATAACAACTTAATGCATGGCTATGGTAAAGACCACTAATGGCCCTTGTGTGCTGGATATATATACATATATATTTTTATATATTTGGGGAAATTAGAATATAAAATGCATATTGGATAATAAAATAATATTACATTTCTTGAGTATTGCAGTTGTATTGGGGTTATGTAGGAGAATGTAGAAAACATATGCTGGATTATTTAGGATTAAAGTGTTTAATGTCTGCAACTTATCTCTAAATGGTTTAGAAAAATAATAATAATAGTGGTAGTAGTAATTTTCATGTATGGTAAAATACTAACAATTCATGAATCTAGCTGAATCTAGGTGAAGAGTATATTAATTGTTCTTTGTACTGTTCTTGAAATATTTCTGTAGATTTGAAATTGTTAAAAGTAAAATGTTGAGGGAAAACTATAATAGAAAATACACATGGATATCTTCTAAATTTTAAGGTAGAAAACTTTTTATTTTTAAAGAAGAGGGTTTTTTTAAAGATTTTATTTATTTATTTGTCAGAGAGAGTGAGCACAGGCAGACAGAGTGGCAGACAGAGGCAGAGGGAGAAGCAGGCTCCCTACTGAGCAAGGAGCCTGATGTGAGACTCGATCCCAGGACCCTGGGATCATGACCCGAGCTGAAGGCAGCTGCTTAACCAACTGAGCCACCCAGATGTCCCTAGGAAAACATTTTTAAATGATACGTATAAAAATTGCTCAATAAGAAAATACATATTTAATTATATTAAAATTGGAGTTTTGTTTATTGAATGATAAACCTTAATTCTATTTATTATATTTTTGTTAATTTTTGTTAACTGCCTACCTCCCCTCATTAGAAACATAGATTTTGTAAAAGCAAGAATTTTTGTATATTTTGTTCCCTGATTTATTTTTAGTTCCTACGACAATGTTAGCATGTAGTGGAAATCCATAAATATATGGTGATTAATTACTGAAGGAATAAGTTAGTGATTTTTATGATTAAATTCTAATATCAGTTAGTAATCCTTTTAACTAAGTTATAAAGCACTGTGGCTCACTAGGTGTGGGTAACATCTGGTTTGGTCAGCATTTCTAGAACTCTGACTTGATTAATCCTGAAAATTGTTCTGATGACAGACTGCCTGGGTTCAAGTTCTGATGCTCTTATTAACTAACTACAGAACAATGACCACAGACAAGTCATATAAATTCACTAAGTCCTACTTTCTTGATCTTTAAAATTGAGAGAAATAATTATAAGCACTTCTTAGGGTTTTTGTGAGTAGTAAATAAAATCATGCACATAAAATGTTGAATTCATACCAATACTCCGTTGATGTGAGCTACTAGACTTATGTGGCTTACAGAGATTTATCTGGCCCTTTTCCTCTCCATCATCATCCATACTGCTCCCACTTTATGTTTTATGCTCTAGTCACTGTGAACCTCTTTTTCCTGAATTATCACTCTTATTCCCCTCTAGGCCTTTGTATATACTACACCCATGGCATAAAACAACTTTCCCCTAGGTTTTTTTGTTTGTTTGTTTTAATTACTACCATTGTGAATATCATATCTCAGAAATCTTTCCTTTGGGAAGGAGACCTTCTCTACACCCCACCTCCATTTTAGTTTAGGTGTCCTCTTATGTGATCACAGAGGTCTGTCATGACCAGAAACTATTGAATAAAGGCTCAATATTTGTTAAATGAATGAATTGAAACCCCATTCCCAACATGACATGATTAGACAGCTTTCTAAATACACTGACCTGGCACAAAAGTCCTCAAATGGAGAAGTTTAAAAACCGAGTTGCTAATAATTGCTTTCCTTTCTTCTCATCCCTATAACATTCTCTGTGCTACTACTGATCCTTTTTTATCAATGCCTGTCTTACCAAAAGTAAAGGGAACCATTAAAGCACTCCCTGACAAATCTCCAGGCACATGCCTTATTCCCTGGCTTGGAGAAATGTATAATTTTTTCATGACTCAAGGCAGGCCTTCTTGAAAAAGAGAGCACAGTAAAACTTTCCTGCCTTTCAGAGAAGGAATTCCCAGCTCTGGGCTTTGTACTCTTAGGAAGTTAACAACTACCCAACATATGCCACTGTTTTGTTCTCTTATGACTCACAGAGGCTGACACCTGGCTGATTATGTTCTATTAATATGAAATATCAGTATACAGTGCATGAAGAAGTAAGGCAGAATCTGCCTCTTATCATTGTAACCTTGATAAGAAGTAGCTTTGCATATGATTGCTTGTCTAGAAGGAGAGAAATGTTGGCAAGACAGAGTGTTTCCCTCTGGCCATTCCATTCCATCCACTCCCCTCTGACTTGATTCCTAGTCCCTGTATCATTAACACATTGTACTCTCATGTTTGAGATCAGCTGGTGTCATCTCTGCCCAGCCTGCTTTCCAGGGCAGATATCCAAGCTTCAAGGACTCACAGTCTGTATTCAGACTATTTTATAGGCATCTGAGGTGGGACATACATGTTCTCTTGGAACCGAGCTCTGCTAACTTTGAAGGGTCTGCAAATCTGGAAGATATGAACTTGTCTTCTCACAGGGACTTTGTGAGGGTAAACCATAATAGTTAGCCCCATAAACTGGACACAGTAAATGTGTTGTGGAAGAGAATATGTGTGTTAGAAAATAACAAAGCTGCTATAATCCAAAAGTTGGCTAAAATGTCACATTGTATTATCTATTCTATTATTCTAATTATTTCATTAGGATTTGTAAAGTCAGAACATTCTTACATTTGGTTCATTTCAAGAAATAACTCATGAACAACAACTGTATGCCAGTAACATGCAATGTGCTGCAGGAGATTAAAAAGCAAAACAAAACAAAAAAACAAAACCTGGTCCTGTGTTTGAGAAACACAGTGACCAGTTACTCTAGTCATAATCTTGCCTTTATTATCCCATTGGCAAAAATGTGCATATTTTTTCTCCTTTTTCCTAAATATTGTCTGTTTCTTTAATAAATTTAGTTCCCTATGTCTAGGATCTTTTTAAACAGCTGTTTTAAGACTTTCTTGAGGTATGTTCTAGGACTCCATACACAGTTTTCCTCATTTAGACAAAATATAAATTTCCATAAGATGAAGTCACATTTTCTGCATATTTTTCATTGCTTATAGGTGGTATCCACCTAGGTTGATGCTTCTTGACCTTAGGAGTACTTTGGAAAGATTTCTTCAAGAATGTCTATATCCATTTCTTGGGTGATAAACTACTGGATACAGATTAAAAGCTTCCAAATCTGTTTTATATTACTTATGCCTAAATGTGATAGGGTGTATTTACACATAACCACATGTAAGCTCCTATGTCATTTTTCTAACAACTCAAAGAGACCTTCACCTTGGTAGTTTATCATATTGTCTACTTAAATTCTCTGTAGTTCAACAATAATTCTACTTTCTGTTGAATGTTCTTTTGAAAGACTTTTGAAGAGAAGGTTCCATGATGAGAAAATATAATCAAGAAACATGGGACAAAAAGAGAAAAAGGGGCTTAAGAACCAGACCAAATTAAAATTGTGCACCTCTGCCCCTTTGTACATGAACTTGGCTGAACCCCTGAATCCTTCTGAGATTTGGTTTCCCTAGCAGCAAAAGTGAGGTAATAATATTTACTGTAGAGATGTGTGAGGATTAGGAATAATGCCCATAAGGAATTTAGAGAGTGCTTGTATCACAATCTAATAGAATTTTCTGCAGTAATGGAAATTCCCTATGCTTCCCTGTCTTGTATAGTAGCTCAGTCATATGTGACTACTAAGTATTTTCAATGTGGCTAGTGTGATTGAGGAACTGAAATTTTCATTTTTAATTTAATTTAATTTAATTTAATTTTAATTGTCCCATGCTGATACTGTTTTAGAAATCTAGTTTATAAGTCTAGACTAGGATAGGTCTTCAATAAATTAGAGTCATTGATATCACTATTAGCAGGAAGTTTGGATTTTCTGAAAAATGGCCCAATATGGAGAAGAAAAACAACAAAAATAGCTCCAACAAACTGATAAGAATTCTCATTAAAGTTTTCTGATATTTTCTTTGAGAACTTATGGCATATTAACTTAAGGACATCTAAATATGACCTTCTAGATTTCTCTGGCCTGACATCTCTAAGTCCCTTTCCTAGTCCTGAGAACAGCAGGACTTTCTTTCCTCCTCACTATTGACATGGCCACCTCTGTTACCATTATGTCCAGTAAGGAAGAGTCCTTCTGAAATCCTATGTTGAGAATCCTGCATCTCTGATACTGCAAACCTAAAGTCACCAATGACATTCTAAAAGCCCTATGAAGGAATGTGCATTCTTTTAGTATTTGAGATCAGCTTCATTTAGAAGCTTATGAAAAAAAAAATCTCTAAGTTCATTAGAACCCATACTCTTTATACATTTTGTTTACCTTGTTATCACAACACAAAACAAGCTTCAAGATTATTCAGTTCAGCCAAGAAATACTGCTGGAAGTAATTTTATCACACTCACATTTCTCAATAGAAACTCTATACCAGTTTCTATAAATATGAACTATTCTGAGCCAGGTGACCTTGGACACCTCAAGGTCTGAGTAACTTTGGCTTCAATAGTTCCAACCTCTCCAAACTCATGTAAGTCCAGCCATGAAGAGATGGTACTAATTATGAAAATTCCTTTGTTTATTGTTTAGAGACTTGATCTTATAGCCTGGATAAATAGGGTTGATTCTGAAATACGGCAGTTGAAGCAGAGTGAACTAGAGATTAGTTTAATGCTTTATAACCCAGACCTAAAGGAACTGTGAGAAATAAATTTCTGTTGTTGATAAGATACCCACTTTGTAGTTTCTAATTTTAGCAATCTGAGCTGACCAAGATAGGCTTGTACAACTACCTAAAGTCATATACTCTTCCCTTCAGAGGTTTTTAATACTTCGTCGGGCCCAAAGAGGGGAGAAAAGATAAATAAAAATGCAATCTAAGGGCATCTGGGTGGCTCAGTGGGTTAAAGCCTCTGCCTTTGGCTCAGGTCATGATCTCAGGGTCCTGGGATTGAGCCCTGAATCGGGATCTCCACTTAGCGGGGAGCCTGCTTCCCCCCTCCTCTCTCTCTGCCTGCCTCTCTGCCTACTTGTGATCTCTATCTGTCAAATAAATAAATAAAATCTTAAAAAATGCAATCTAATGCTAAGTTAAAGTGAGAAATGAGAAATTAGTTATATGTAAGAAAATGCAATAATCCAATAAGGTATTTGGTAAAGAGAGAGAGCAGTGTAGCTGAAAGACATCATGAAAAAGATGGGACCTCAGCTGTGCCTTGAATGATTAATTAATGAATTGGAGAGAGGGTAAGGTAATTCAAGTGGCATAAGGGAAGTCACAGAAAGAAATGGAAAGGAATTGTGTCTAGCTAAAGTGAAGGGTAAGTGTTAATTAAATACTGAATAAAAATTTGTTTTTACCATGTTTGCTAATTTCTTAAGTGCAACAAATGTCAGGTTGGAACTGTTTTCTAAATCTGCCTGCAATTTTGATTGTACAAAATTATTATTTTTTTCAATAGCTAATCTAAAAGTATCCTTCTAGTCAAAAGAGGTAATTGGGGAAGGACTTTGATCTTCATTGTGGGAATTGATTCTTAAAATTTAACTTCCATCAAAATCACCTGGGGATCTTGTTAAAAGAAACTCCTTGACAGTTTCTGATTTAGTAGGTTTTGGTTAGACCTGAGAATATGCATTTCTAACATGTTCCTGATGATGCTTGCGTTGTTCTTTTGAGACCACCTTTACTGATGGAGAGCAAAGCTAAGTGGGACCTTCTATTAATGCTTATAAAACTGCAGAGTGATGCCAACCACGGATATGGGAAAACTTCATATCAACAAACTAAATATAAAAATAAGGTATCCAGTTAAATGAACTGAGCCTGTTGTTTGAGATTGTGGCACATAAAAACTTGAAAAATAAATTTCACAATATGAATTCAAAGAATACTAAGAATTCTTCTCCTTGCCACTGCATCTTCTTTTAAAAAAGCAAATTTATTTTATTTATTTAACTCCAGTATAGTTAACATACAGAGTTATATTAGTTTCAGATATACAATATAGTGGTTCAACAATTCCACACATCATCCAGTGCTCATCATGACAAGTGAACTCTTTAGCTTCCATCACCTATTTCACCCCACCAACCTCCCCTGTGGTAACCATCAGTTTGTTCTCAATAGTTAGAAGTCTGTTTCTTGGCTTGGCTCTCTCTGTCTCTTTTTTCCCTTGCTCATTTGTTTTGTGTCTTAATTTCCACATATGAGTGAAATCATATGCTATTTATCTTTCTCTGACTGGCTTATTTTACTTAGCATGATATGTTCTTATTCCATCCATGACATTGCAAATGGCAAGATTTCATTCTTTTAATGGCTGAATAATATTCCATCACATATATGTATCACATCTTCTTTATCCATTCATCTGTCAGTGGATGCTTGGGCAGCTTCCATAGTCTGACTATTATAAATAATGCTGATATAAACATCAGAGCACATGTATCCCTCTGAATTGGAATTTTTGTATTTTTAGTATAAATGCCCAGTAGCTTGATTACTGGATCATAGGGTAGCTGTCCTTAAAATTTTGAAGAACTTCCACACTGTCTTCCACAGTGGCTGTACCAGTTTACATTCTCACCAAGAGTGCAAGATGGTTCCTTTCTCTCCACATCCTCACCAATACTTAAGAATACTAAGCCTTTAAACCCAATAGTGAGCAAAGCCATATCAAATTTAGTCAAGTCAAAAAATATAAGTGTTGGGGCGCCTGGGTGGCTCAGTGGGATAAAGCCTCTGCCTTTGGCTCAGGTCGTGATCCCAGGGTCCTGGGATCGAGCCCCACATTGGGCTCTCTGCTTGCGGGGAGCCTGCTTCCCCCTCTCTCTCTGCCTGCCTCTCTGCCTACTTATGATTTCTGTATGACAAATAAATAAATAAATAAAAATGTTTAAAAAATATATATGTAAGTGTTTTTGCCACTGGTTTTGTGTTTGGCCTTTTTACAGCATTGGTACATTGGTCAGAGTTCTCCAAAGAAACAGAACCAATAGGATGTATGTGTGTGTGTGTGTGTGTGTGTGTGTGCGTGCGCACGTGCACACGCGCATGCACACGCGTGCACGTGTGATTTATTTTAAGGAAATCACTCATGCAATTGTGGAGTCTTAGTAAGTCCAAAATCTGACTGAGGAAACAAGCAGGCTGGAGCATCAGAAAAGAGATACAGTTTTAGTAAAAAGGCAGTCTAATGGCAAACCAGGAAAAACTGATACCGAAGATGAAATCCCAAGGCAGTCTGCTGCCAGAATTCTCCTTTTCTTGGGAGAGGTCAGCCTTTTGTTTTCTTCCTGCCTTCAAAGACTCACTCATATTATGGAAACCAATCTGCTTTACTCAAAGTCCATCTATTTCATGCAAATCTCATCCAAACACCCTGCAGAAATATTCAGAATAATGTTTTACCAAATGTCTGAGCACCATGGCCTGGCCAAGTTGACACTTAAATTTAACCATTATAATAGGTTTATTTCATTTTGTGTATTTGTATATTTCATTGTTGCTTTCAGATTTGGTTCAATTCAATTCACAAATGTTTCAGGTACCCAATAAATTCAGTAGGTTGTAGTTTAGTAAGAGTGGAGGTTATAAAAGAAACAGTTTATAGTTTATTCATTTCTTCATTCAATAATATTTCTTGAGTACTAATTTTGTCAAAGCCTCTTGATGTGCCTTAATTTTAGACAGAAACAGTCACCTACAATTTGGTTTAGGGATACATCTATGATTGGGGATGGGAGGGGATGGAGGGGAGGTCCCAGCTTTGCCTCAACTGTGTTCATTCTGAGAAAATTGTTTGCCTAGGTGTATGGCTAATGGCTAATTGTAGGCATATGGCCTACCATTTGCACTGACATAGATGAAATTGGAGGGGATTATGTGAGTGAGATAAGTCAATCAGGGAAAGACAGTTATATGGTTTCACTCATATGTGGAACATTAAGAATAATGCAGAAAACCATAGGGGAAAGGAGTAAAAGCTGGAAGGGAAGAAATCAGAGAGGGAGCCAAACCATGAGATACTCTTGACTCTGGGAAACAAACTGAGGTTTGTAGAAAGGGAGATGGGTGGGGAATGGGGTAACTGGGTGATGGGCATTAAGGGGGGCATGGGATGTGGTGAGCACTGAGTGTTGTACACAACTAATGAATCATGGAACATTACACCAAAGACTAATCATACATTTGCTAATTGAATTTAAATTAAAGAAAGAGAAAAAACAATGTAAAATAAAATAAAAATTAAAAAAAAAAAAAGATATGTCAGGGACTGATCCTTCAGTCCAGCTTGGGATTTATCTGGGACCTGGGAAATAAAGTCATTTGGACTAAAATTAAAAGGAGTAGTGGGTTTTTGTTTGCTCATTTGTTTGTTTCTTTGTTTTTCCATTTTATTCTAAGGCCAGGGGAAGACTTTAATGTCCAGGTGAAAACAAAACTGTAAGAATGTGAGAAAGGAGAGTAGGGGTCTTTTGCCAGCCACAAGGAGAAGAATGAAACTGGGCAATTCTCTTATACCATACACTAAAATAAACTCAAGAATGGATGAAAGACCTAAATGTGAGACAGGAATCCATCAAATTCTAGAGGCGAACACAGGCAGCAATCTCTTTGACATCAGCCATAGCAACTTGTTGCTAGACACATCTTCAAAGGCAGGGGAAACAAAAGCAAAAATGAATTATTGGCACCTTATGAAGAAAAAAAGTTTTTGCACAACAAAGGAAACAGTCAACAAAACTAAAGGACAATCTACAGAATGGGGGAAGGTATTTGCAAATATCTTATCAGGTAAAGGATTAGTATCCCGGCCAAAAAATAACAATAACAATAATAATAATAATCCAGTCAAGAAATGGGCAGAAGACATGAATACACATTTCTCTAAAGAAGACATATGGGGGGGGACAAGATGGTGGGGAACTAGGAGGAGGCGCTGTTTCAACCTGTACCCTAAAGTGAGCTGATTACCTACCAAGGAACACTGATCACCCAAGAAATCAGCCTGAGATCAGAATTATACATGTCTGGATCTCTATGGGGTCAGAAGATGCCAGTGGGCAGTGTTTCTGTGTATTGGTATTTGTCCTGGTAGTATATAAATCTTATACTTGGGGCTCTTTTTGATGAGGTTCTTCTTTTGTTTGTTTGTTTGTTTTGCTTCTACATATATATGTATATATTCTTTTCTTCTCTTGTAATATACTTTTATCAGTCTTTTTGTTTGTCTGTTTTTGCTTGCATACTTCACAAATCTTACCTTGGAGCCCATTTGGGCTGAGCCTTCTCTTTTATCTTTCTTTTTCCTCTCTCTCTCTCTCTCTCTTTCTCTTTTTTCTTCTTTCTCTCTTTCTTTTTTTCTTTCCTTTGGGTGGGGACTCTTGATTGCTCAGAAGCATTCCAGGATGCACCTTGATTGCACCATGGTCGATACATCCAGCTACATCTGTTCAGCCATCTCTAACCAAAATGACGAGGAGGAGGAATGCCCAACAGAAGAAAATTCAGAGGATGGGCCTTCTGCAACAGAGCTAATGGCTACTGGCATAGACATTATGTCAGAAAGGGAATTCAGGCTAACAATTATCCAGGCAATAGCTAGGTTGGAGAAAGCCATGGGTGACCAAATGGAATTGATTAGGGCAGAACTGAAAGCCACCAGGGACGATGTTCAAAATGCTCTCAATGAGTTCCAATCTAATCTAAATTATCTAAAAGCTAGGGTAACTGAGACAGAAGATAGAATTAGTAATCTGGAGGACAAACAGATAGAAAGGATCAGGAGGAAGCCTGGAAAAAACAGCTTAGAAGCCACAAAAACAGAATCAGGGAAATAAATGATGCCATGAAACGTTCCAACGTCAGAATTATTGGAATCCCTGAAGGGGAGGAGAAAGAAAGAAAAGTCTGAAAGATATAGTGGAACAAGTTCTCCATGAAAATTTTCCCAATCTCGCAAATGGAACCAGCGTTCATGTACTAGAGGCAGAACGGTGCCCCCCAAGATTTTAGATTCTCGAAAGTCCTCAAGACACCTGATAATAAGAATGAGGAATTATAATTCTAGAGAAATTCTCTTGAAGGCAGCTAGGACAAAGAAGCTCTTTACATACAGAGGAAAGCCCATTAGAATAACGTCAGACCTGTCCACAGAAACATGGCAAGCCAGAAAGGGCTGGCAAGATATATTCAGGGCACTAAATGAGAAGAACATGGAGCCAAGAATACTTTATCCAGCAAGACTGACATTCAAAATGGATGGAGAGATAAAGAGTTTCCAAGAACAGCAAGGCTTAAAAGAGTATGCGACCACCAAGCCGAAACTGCAGGAAATATGAAGGGGGTTTCTATAAAAGAGGAAAAATACTAAGAATATCATTGAATAGAAGTATAGAGACAATCTATAAAAAGAAAGACTTTAAAGGTAACATGATGTCAATAAAAACGTATCTCTCAATAATCACTCTCAATGTGAATGGCCAAATGCAGCCATAAAATGACACAGGGTTGCAGATTGGATAAAATGACAGGACCCATCCAAATGTTGTCTACAAGAGACCCATTTAGAACCTAAGGATACACCCAGACTGAAAGTGAAGGGATGGAGAAGCATCTTTCATGCAAATGGGCCTCAAAAGAAGGCCAGGATAGCGATTCTCATATCAGATAAATTAGATTTTAAACTAAAGACTGTAGTCAGAGATACAGAAGGACACTACTTCATTCTTAAAGGGACTATCCACCAAGAAGATTTAACAATTGTAAGTATTTATGCCCCCAATATGGGAGCAGCCAATTACATAAGAAAACTATTAATCAAGATAAAGAGTCATATTGATATGAATACATTAATAGTAGGAGATCTCAACAGGCCTCTCAGTAATAGACAGATCATCCAAACAGAAAATCAATAAAGAAACAAAATCATTGAATGAAACATTGGACCAGATGGACCTCATAGATTTATACAGAACATTCTACTCTAGAACAACAGAATACTCATTCTTCTCAAGTGCACATGGAACCTTCTCCAGAATAGATCACATACTGGGTCACAAATCAGGACTCAACCGATACCAAAAGACTGAGATATTTCCCTGCATATTCTCAGATCACAATGCTTTGAAACTGGAGCTCAACCACAAGGAAAAGTTTGGAAAGAACGCAAACACCTGGAAGCTAAAGACCACCTTGCTTAAGAATGCTTGGATCAACCAGGAGATCAAAGAAGAACTTAAACAATTCATGGAAACCAATGAGAATGAAGACACTTCGGTCCGAAACCTATGGGATACAGCAAAGGAGGTCCTGAGGGGGAAATACATAGCCATCTAAGCCTCCCTCAAAAAAATGGAAAAATCCAGAATACACCAGCTATCTCTGCACCTTAAAGAACTGGGGATTCAACAACAAATTAAACCAACTCCACACACAAGAAGGGAAATAATCAAGATTAGAGCAGTGATCAATGATGTAGAAACTAAAGATACAGTAGAATGTATCAATGAAACTAGAAGCTGGTTTTTTGAAAGAATCAATAAGATTGATAAACCATTGGCCACACTAATCCAAAAGAAAAGAGAGAAAGCTCAAATTAATAGAATTATGAATGAAAAGGGAGAGATCACAATGAACACCAAGGAAGTAGGAACAATCATCAGAAGTTATTATCAACCGTTATATGCCAATAAGTTAAGCAACCTAGATGAAATGGATGCATTCCTGGAAAACTATAAACTCCCAAAATTGAACCAGGAAGAAATTGACAACCTGAATAGACCAATATCTAGTAACGAGATTGAAAGCAATGATCAAAAACCTCCCAAAAAACAAGAGCCCAGGACCTGACGGATTCCCTGGGGAATTCTACCAAACTTTCAAAGAAGAAATAACACCTGTTCTCCTGAAGTTCTTTCAAAAAATTGAAGCAGAAGGAAAACTTCCAGACTCTTTTTATGAAGCCAGCATTACCCTGATCCCCAAACCAGGCAAAGACCCCACCAAAAGGAGAATTTCAGACCAACAGCACTGATGAATATGGATGCTAAGATTCTCAACAAGATCCTAGCAAGCAGGATCCAGCAGCACATTAAAAAGATTATCCACCATGACCGGGTGGGATTCATCCCTGGGTTACAAGGATGGTTCAACATTCACAAATCAATCAGTGTGAAAGAACAAATCAATAAGAGAAGAGAGGAGAACCACATGGTGTTCTCAATTGATGCAGAAAAAACATTTGACAAAATCCAGCATCCGTTCCTGATCAAAACGCTTCAAAGTACAGGGATAGAGGGGACATTCCTAATTTCATAAAATCTATCTATGAAAGACCCACAGCAAGCATCATCATCAATGGGAAGAAGCTGACAGCCTTCCTGTTGAGATCAGGAACATGACAAGGATGCCCCCTCTCATTACTCTTGTTCAGCATAGTATTAGAAGTCTAGCAACAGCAATCAGACAACAAAGTAAATAAAAGGTATCCAAATTGGGAATGAAGAAGTGAAACACTCTCTCTTCGCAGATGACATGATTCTTTATATGGAAAACCCAAAAGACTCCACCCCCAAACTACTAGAACTCATACAGCAATTCAGTAACATGACAGGATACAAAATCAATGTACAGAAATCAGTGGCTTTCTTATACACTAACAATGAAAATACAGAAAGGGAAATTAGAGAATTGATTCCATTTACTATAGCACCAAGAACCATGGGATAAGATACCTGGGAATAAACCTAACCAAAGAGGTACAGGATCTGTCCTGGAGGAACTACAGAACACTCATGAAAGAAATCGAAGAAGACACAAAAACATGGAAGACCATTCCATGCTCTTGGATCAGAAAAAAAACAAAACAAAACAAAACAAAAAAACATTGTTAAAATGTCTATACTTCCTAGAGCAATCTGTACTTTTAATGCCATTCCCATCAAAATTCCACCAGTATTTTTCAAAGAGCTGGAGCAAATAATCCCCAAATTTGTATGGAATCAGAAGAGACCCCGAATTGCTAAGGAAATGTTGATAAACAAAAATAAAACTGGCGGCATCACGTTACCTGATTTCAAGCTTTAATACAAAGCTATGATCACTTAGACAGCATGGTACTGGCACAAAAACAGACACATAGACCAGTGGAACAGAGTAGAGAACCCAGATATGGACTCTGAACTCTATGGTCAAATAATCTTTGAAAAAGCAGGAAAAAATATACAGTGGAAAAAAGACAGTCTCTTCAATCAATGGTGCTGGGAAATTGGACAGCTATAATTAGAAGAATGAAACTCGATCATTCTCTTACACCGTACACAAAGATAAACTCGAAATGGATAAAGGACCTCAATGTGAGACAGGAATCCATCAGAGTCCTAGAAGAGAACATAGGCAGTAATCTCTTCGATATCAGCCACAGCAACTTCTTTCAAGATATGTCTCCAAAGGCAAAGGAAACAAAAGTGAAAATGAACTCTTGGGACTTCATCAAGATCAAAAGCTTCTTCACAGCAAAGGAGACAGTCAACAAAACAAAGAGGCAACCCACGGAATGGGAGAATATATTTGCAAATGACAGTTCAGACAAAAAGTTGATATCCAGGATCTATAAAGAACTTCTCAAACTCAACACACACAAAACAGATAATAATGTCAAAAAATGGGCAGACGATATGAACAGACACTTCTTCAATGAAGACATACAAATGGCTATCAGACACATGAAAAAATGTTCATCATCACTAGCCATCAGGGAGATTCAAATTAAAACCACATTGAGATACCACCTCACACCAGTTAGAATGGCCAATATTAGCAAGACAGGGAACAACGTGTGTTGGAAAGGATGTGGAGAAAGGGGAACCCTCTTCCACTGTTGGTGGGAATGCAAGTTGGTGCAGCTACTTTGGAGAACAGTGTGGATATTCCTTAAGAAATTAAAAATAGAGCTTCCCTATGGCCCTGCAATTCCACTACTGGGTATTTACCCCAAAGATACAGATGTAGTGAAAAGAAGGGACATCTGTACCCCAATGTATATAGCAGGAATGGGCATGGTTGCCAAACTGTGGAAAGAGCCAAGATGCCCTTCAATGGATGAATGGATAAGGAAGATGTGGTCCATATACACTGTGGAGTATTATGCCTCCATCAGAAAGGATGAATACCCAACTTTTGTAGCAACATGGATGGGACTGGAAGATATTATGCTGAGTGAAATAAGTCAAGCAGAGAGAGTCAATTATCATATGGTTTCACTTATTTGCGGAGCATATCAAATAACATGGAGGACATGGGGAGATGGAGAGGAGAAGGGAGTGGAGGGAAATTGGAGGGAGAGATGAACCATGGTAGACTATGAACTCTGAAAAAGAACTTGAGGGTTTTGAAGGGCCAGGGGGTGGGAGGTTGGGGAAGCCAGGTAGCGGGTATTATGGAGGGCACGCATTGCATGTACTACTGTGTGTGGTGCAAAAACTATGAATTCTGTTATACTGAAAAGAAATTTAAAAAAAAAAAAAGACATATAAATGGCCAACAGATACATGAAAAAAATCCAACATCAGTTGACATCAGTTAAATCCAACTCAAAGCCACAAAGAGATCCCACCTCCCACCAGCTCAAATGGCTAAAATTAATAATTTAGAAAACAACAGAGGTTAAGAAGGTTGTGCAGAAAGGTGAACCATTTTATACTGTTGGTGGGAATTAAAACTGGTATAGCTACTCTGGAAGACTATGGAGGTTCCTCAAAAAGTTAAAAATAAAGCTACTCTATGACCCAGCAATTGCACTTTTAGATATTTATCCAAAGGATACAAACATAGCAGTTTGAAGGGGCACCTGCTGCTCAATGTTTATAGCAGCAATGTCTACAATTGTCAAAATATAGAAAGATTCTAGATGTCCACCGACAGATGAATGGAAAAAGAGAATGTGCTATATATATATACATACAATGGTATATTATTCAGCCATCAGAAAGGATGAAATCATGCCATTTGCAATGACATGGATGGAACAAGATGGTATTACGCTAAGTGAAATAAGCCAGTCAGAGAAAGACAAATACCATATGATTTCATTCATATGTGGAAATTAAGAAACAAAACAAATGAACATTGGGGAAGGGAAGGAAAAATAAGACAGAAACAAAAAGGAGACAAACCATAAGAGACCTGAAATTATAGGAAACAGAGGTTTCCTGGGGGAGGGATTGGTGGGGAGGTGGAGTAAGTGGGTGATAGGTATTAAGGAGGGCACTTGATGTAATTAGCACTGGATGTTATATGCAAGTGATGAATTACTAAATTACCTCAGAAACTAATAATACACTATATGTTAACTAAATCACATTTAAATTAAAAAACAACAAAAAAATAAATCTTTAAAAGGAGGAGTCTTTTACAAAGGTAAAGTTAAAAATCTTGACATGAGATCATTCTGAATTATCTGGGTGGATTTTTAATTCCAATGACTAGTGTCTTTATAAAAGACATGCAAATAATGGGTACAAAGAGGAGACAGTGATGTGAAAATAAAGGCAATATTGGAGTCATGGTACCAGAATCCCAGGAATTCTTATAGCTACC
Source organism: Mellivora capensis (assembly GCA_004024625.1). Taxonomy (NCBI): domain Eukaryota; kingdom Metazoa; phylum Chordata; class Mammalia; order Carnivora; family Mustelidae; genus Mellivora; species Mellivora capensis. Next base: position 17,029 of record PISX010030912.1, read on the forward strand.
AGAAGCTGGAGGAAGCAAAGAAGATTCTCCCTTGAGTCCAGCTTGTACTACCTTGAGTACAGCTTCACAGGATTTCAGACTTCTGGCCTTCAGAACTGTGAAAGAATAAATTTCCATTGTTTGTGATAATTTGTTATGGCAACTTTGGGAAACTAACAGAGAGAATTTTCCTACTTCTGCTCAGGATACCAGTTGGTTTTGGCTTTTCAGGGTCTGGAGAAGTACAGCACTGAAACATAGCAGAAGAGCTATGGATGCAACCAGTGAAAGGCAACAGCCCTTAGCCAGAGAAATTTGATAATGGAAACTAAAAGCAGCAATGAGGCCTCTCATGTTGCTTCCCAGGTGGCAGGCGATTCTGCTAATCCAAACTGCTTCAGAATTGGAAGTTTATTTAAGGGGCCTTTGAAGCAATACTAAAAAAATGAGTTCAGGCAATTCCAATTTCTAGATTCTATCCAGGCCAGAGATGGAGGTTGATGCCCTTACCGCTTTCACCTGAGACTGCATTGATCTGTGTAGATGAGTTTGCCACATATCTGACTATACAGACTCACATCTATTCAGTTATGAGGTTCTACTCACAAATGCACCCAAGTAATAGTCAGTGTACCCAGGCCCAAGGAAGCCTTATTGAACACATTCTGTTTACCTAATCTTGACTACTCTCGGCACCTAAGGCTTGATATGAACAGTCAGGATGGATCTACCCAGCCCTGGAATCTATATGTGATATCTTAAAAGGACTCAATGAAGACCACATTATAGAATAAAAATAATACATTTACTATATATATATATATATATATATATATATATATATATATATATATGCATATACACACACACACACACACATACATACATACACTGGCTGAGCTATGCATATACAGTAAAAACTCATTATTTATGGTTCCATATTTGTAAATTTACCTTCCTTCTAAAATTTATTTATAATACCAAATCAGTAAATGTGCCACATTCACAGTTTTGTGGATACACACAAGGCATAGGAAAGTTTGAGTTATCTGGCATGCATGCTCCCAGCTGAGATCAAA
>PISX010030913.1:0-18081 GCA_004024625.1 Mellivora capensis
AAAAAAATCAACATTGTTGGCTTTGGAGAACAGAAGATATTTTAAGTTCATTTTAGCTGGACAAGTCAATTTTTTCCTGAAAAACAAACAAATCTGAAATATGGGCACTAGGCTCTTGTACATCATCATTAAACATACTCCTTAACAGCTGGAATTCAAGGGATTACTTTCTTTTTTTTAATTTTTAAGACTTTTTAAAAATCTTATTTATTTATTTGAGAGAGAAAGAGAGAGAGAGAGAGATTGATTGAGAAAACACAGGGAAGGAGGGGCAGAGGGAGAAGTAGACTCCCTGGGACGCCTGCGTGGCTCAGTTGGTTAAGCGGCTGCCTTCGGCTCAGGTCATGATCCCAGCCTCCTGGGATCGAGTCCCACATCGGGCTCCTTGCTCAGCAGGGAGCCTGCTTCTCCCTCTGCCTCTGCCTGCCACTCTGTCTGCCTGTGCTTCCTCGCTCTCTCCCCCTCTCTCTCTGACAAATACATAAATTAAAAAACAAACAAACAAAAAAGAAGTAGACTCCCTGCAGAGCAGGGAGCCCAATGCAGGACTTGATCCCAGGACCCTGTGACCATGACCTGAGCCGAAGGCAGATGCTTAACCAACTGAACCACCCAGGTGCCCAAGGAATTACTTTCTAATCAATTTATGTTTACTATTTTCTTGGTTACATTGAGATTTAATACATCTTTCCCTAAAGAACAGTTATCCATTGATTTGGTCTTCATTCATTATCATTTTGCTAGTTATGCACCTACTAAATGCATAAATAGCATTAGACTCTCCTACACAGAATTATGCATGACTCCCTAAAGTTTTCTTTCTTCCCAAGGATCCGGTCATATCAGACTACACTTGTTTCCTTTCTTTCCGTTCCCTTCCCTACCTCTCTATTCCCTTCCCTTCTCTTTCCTTTTCTCAGACATTAATTCTACAATTTTCAGATTCTCCTAAATGATCTCTTTACTTCTTCTTTTCCACGTCTGATAATAGCAGAACACATTTCTGGCTGTCACCCAGAGAAAAATAGTTCTGAAATATTTCTTGGTTCCACCTGCTCTAGAGCCATCAGCACTAACTTCTCAAAGTCAACTCCTCTTGATCAGAGTTTAAACAGAGTGGAGGTTACAAAGTAGAAAAAAGTTTGGTTATGTTGAATTTTTGAGCCAGAATCCATGACATCAGTTGTATTAGCAGAAATATATTTTGTTCTTGTGTCATGAACACCTATCTTTTGTCTTTCAAGTTCTTCCAATCTTTCTGGAAACTATATCCCCTCCCCCAACTCTTTTATTTGACATAGGCCCTCTAGTGACCCTAATCCACATGAATAAAACTTGTTGGCCCATTGGAGCAAAAAGGATCAAAGACTTAAACTTACGAACTAAACCTATAAAACTCTTAGAAGAAAACATTGCAGAAATATCTTGGTGGCATAGGATTTGGTGATGAGTTCATGGGTATAATCAAAAGCACAGGCAATAAAGAAAAAAATTGGTAAGAAATTTTGCGCATCAAAGGATACTATCAAGAAAACAAAAAGACGACCTAGGACATGGGAGAAAATATTTGCAAATCTTACATCTGATAAGGGACAAATAGCCATAATATATTTAAAAAAAAACTCCTACAATTCAATTTTAGTATACGTGCTGCCAATGCGAGCACCCTACAATTCAATAGTAAAAAATACATAACAAAAAATTGGCCCAGGACTTGAATAAATATTTCTCCAAAGAAGATATTCAAAATGGCTGTTAAGCACATTAAAAGATATTATTAGTCTTTAGGGAAATGAAAATGAAAACCACAATGAGATATTACTTCACATCTAATAGGATGGCTATAATTTTTTAAAAATAGAAAATAACTTGCTGGCAAGGATGTGGAGAAATGTGGGCCCTCTTGCATTATTAATGGGAGTGTAAAGTGATACAGCAGCTGTGGAAAATCTGTCTGGTGGTTTTTCAAAAGGTGTAACTTGGAATTACCATAGACTCAGCAATTGCAGTCCTAGGTATATATCTAAAGTACTGAAAGCGGGGACTCAAACAGATATCTGTGCTCCAGTGTTTGTAACACAATAGCCAAAATGTGGAAACTACACAAAGGTCTATCCACAGGCGAATGGATAAACAAAATGTAGCACATACACACAATGGAATATTCAACTTTAAAAAAGAATGAATTCAGATACATGCTACAAATGATGAACTCTGAAGCCATGCTGAATAAAATAAGCCAGACACAGGACAAACACTGTATGATTCCACTTACGGGAGTTACCTGGAATAGGCAAATTCATAGGGCAAGTAGCACAGGAGTTACCAGGTGCTGGGGGAAGCCCTAAGGGCTTTATTTAATGAGACGAGTCCACAGTATACTGGGAGAGCAATATATTCAAGCCTAATTAACTACTTTTGGAGGAAAAAGGTGAAGCGGGAAGGGAGAAGTCGGAGACCCCCGCTGATCCATTGCTTGGAGCTCGTTTAGCCAGGCTGGGGGGCCTCGAAGGGGCGGGTGAATAGGCGCTCGGCTCTGAGAACTAGGAGTCCCACCGCCGGGTGAGGAGCTGGGCCGGGCTGGACGTCTCCCCCGGGAAAGTTGGGACCGCAGATCGGGGGTCCCTCGGAGAGGTGGGGACAGCCGATCGTCCGGGCAGCGGCCGACCTTCAGCACAGAGCTGCTCTCGGGGGGCTGGCTGGCGGGCGCGGTGAGTTGAGGACTGCCCGCCCCGGCCCGTGCCGCGCCGGTCCTCGCCGCGTTCCTGTCAGGAACCAGGCGAGGCCTGAGGCGCTCTGGGCGTGGCGGCCGCTCGCGCGGGTGGGGCTGGCGGGAGGACGGCGCGTCTGCGGAGCTGAAGGAGCTGCGCTGACTCGGCTTTTGTTTTGGTTGTTCCCGGACCCACTGTGTTTGTGTCTAGGTGTGTCTTGCCCCCTGAGCGGCTGCAGGTGCGGCGTGCGTGTGTACTGTAGCCACCTTGTTTTCCAGCGGTGGGAAGGAGACGTCGGGGCGCGGGGCGGGGGTGGGGAGGGGGGAGGAGCGACCGGCTCCAGCCCTCGGGGCGCGGGCCACACGCGGGTCCTGAAGGCTTCTCCCTGGCGCCTGGGGGTATGGGTCGGGTTTGCTTGGAATTAGGGTGTTCCCCAGGAATTGGGGCGGGGGGGGCTGATTCGGAACCCGGCATGCCCGCTGGGTACCCGGGGCGGGTGATGGAGATGCCCGCCCCCCACTCCCCTCCCCGACTGTAGGGACCCCTCCCCGGCCGAGGCTCGGAGACCAGAGTAATTTGTTTTCTTGTTTATTCTCTTGCCTTGTCAGGTTCCCTGCGATCTTTGTCATGATTGGTTTTCCGAGTGAATGTTGGTCTCGGCTTCCACTCACTACCGATTTCAAATCAGTATTTTATATCTGAGTTTCGGCACTTAAAAAAAAAAAAGAGTTTATTTCTGAGAGTACAAGTCGTAAGGAATGACTAATAGAAAAATTTATATAGTAAGCATTATAGAAGATAAGAAAATGTTAAATTGTCACTAAGATAATTAGATAAAGCGCACGCTATAATTTCTTATTATGTAGTCACACAGTTTTCTAGTAAATTTCGAGGTAGCAAAGCCATATATAAAAGTGGTCCAGTGGGTTTTAATTTTGAAAACTTTTTTTGTTGCTTTAAATTATATAGTTTTCCTGAGATGAGAAAGGGAACATTTTGTTACTTAAAAAAAAAAGAAAAGATTTATTTATTTTGAAAGAGAGCCTCTACCCTTGAACCAAGAGGGATATGGGAGAGGGGCAGAGGGAGAGACAGACTCTGGAGCAGACCTTGCTGAGTGCAGAGCACCACTCTCCATCTAAGGACCCTGAGATCATGGGTCCAAATCAAGGGTCAGAGGCTTAGTCTACTGAGCCACCCAGGAGCCCCTATTTGTTCCTGTCTGCATAGTATAGCAACATGATTAGCTTGTTCACTTATACTTTATCAGTTAATTATTTTCAAGTTCTGGAATTGTTTACTTAAAGATGTTAAAGACTCCTTTAGCATATTTTTGAATGACTCCCTTCTGTCTCCCTCCCTGTTATCTTGGGCTTCTATTGTTAATATAGTCAATTGTTTTAGAACAATTGCTAGTATGTTTCAACTTCACTATTTCTTTTGGTTGGTGACTAAGTGATTAATAAATTTAAAAAAAAAGGACAATTAAGTTAAACAGATGGAGGGGAGAAAAACTCCAATGACTAGAACAATGCAAAATCCCACAAGGTTCTGGATAACTAAGAACAGTCTTAAGATATACATAGATCTAGCCCTGTTACCAGTAGTATTTTGTCAAGGGGTGTCACATACTCCCACATGTGACATGTGGGAAATCATCCCCACCTTAGGGAGGACTCAAAATTGAAGGGGCATGATCTGACCTGATAGTATGGATTTCTCCACAAGATGGCACTCATATAGTTTCTTTGATTTAAGTTTCTATCCTAAGGAAAGATTTGCAGTGTATTAACTATCACAGAGTAAATAGAAATGTGACTTATGTCTTATGATTTGTGCATCTATTTCATGTTTTGTCATATAGAATTTTCTATCATGTTACAGAATTGAGAAAAAAATTGGGATGGGGTGTTGATATGCAGGGGGAAAGAATGGCAATGTGAATGGAACATTGTATGTGTCTGTAGAAATGGTTCTTCAGTCTCCTATCAAAGTTGAGGCTTTGTTCAGCCCTAGAATTTTATTCTAGTCCCATGTGGCCAATGCTAAATGTTTTTATCCTTTATATTTAGATACCATCTCTGAATGTAAAAATTGGCTTTTTTAAAAGGAATGTAAGCATTTCTATGTACATGTTATGTAATTTGTATGTAAACATACATATATATGTTAAACTTGAACATTTTTTTATTTTGGAAAAGTTCAAACATATATACAAAATTGACAGAACGTTATAATGAACTACATGTACCTTTTATATAGCTTTAGTAATTATCAACTCATTGCCAATCTTGTTTTATCATTCCCCCTTACCTTTTCCCACTTATTTTGAAGCAAACCTCTGTATATGTATCTGGCATATTGTTAGAGACACACACATTCACCATAAAATGCATTATCCTAAATCAAAAATAATGGTATGGACAAAGTATTAAGAGCCCAAAAGGAGTGATTAATTCTGCCTTGGAGAACAGGACAAACTCAGAGAAGCCTTTGAAGAAGAAACGACATTTGACCTATACATGAAGGATGTGCAGGGATCTGCCAGGTAGAGAAGAAATGGAAGAAAACACATTCTAAGCATTGGTGCAGTATGAGGAGAGGGGTGCAGATGTGACTATGCATGAACTAGTGGAGAATAGAGAATAATGTATTTGAATATTGAGGCACTGTGGAGGAAGCTGCAGAAGATGCAGCTGGAAAGAGAGTCTGTGGTTATTCTAGGAAATTAATGATTATAGTTTATGTATCCAGAAATATTTTTCTACAGCTTTATGAATAAAATATAAACTACTTTTTCTACATTTTTGTAGATTTATGACACAATCCAGTCTTTAACAATGCTGAAATCAAATGACTCGTTGTTTTCCTTGGATACTTTGTTTTTTGAAAAACCAGGTGAAGCTAAAAAGTAAGTCTACCTTAAAGAATGATAATATAGTATATTGTTTTAGAGATTTTTGATTTTTAAGGAGTTTTAATTTTCTCACTAGACATATACAAATAAAAAATGAAGGGTCGACAAAATGATTTTTCAGGTACATAACTGGTAAACAAGGAATTCAGATATAAGGGAGTATCTGAATTTTAACATGTTAAATGTTATAACTTAAAAAATAGCGTAGACACTTATCTATTTGGCTTTCAAGTATTTGCATTTCTGGTTTGTTCAAATTATTTTTGGCCAAGGTAAAAACTTGAAGTAATGGTCAAACAGTAGCCATAGACAAGGAGTGATGACATGTTTTGGAAACAGAATGGGCAGTGTGCCAAAGGCCAAGTGTGATGGGCAGATTCATTGTAGGCAGGAAGTAGGGGTGGAAATAAAGATGTGGTGCCAGAGGAAATAAGAGCAGAGAATAGTCTGTTAAATACAGGTTTTTGTGGATTTTCACATGTAAATTTTTCTCAATTCTAAATCTTCTATGTATTCTATTGTATTATTATTATTATTATTATTATTTAAGATTTTATTTTTAAGTGATCTCTACACCCAGTGTGGAGCTTGAACTCACAAGCCCAGGATCAGGAATTGCATGTTCCACTGACTAAGCCAGCAGGCGACTCTATATTATCCTTTTTTAAAGAAAGGAAACATTGAGTAAAGTATTTATTGTTTGATTAATTTTTTCATTCATTCAAGTATTATTTCAAATATTGATTGAATGCAGAAAAGGATATAAGAAGGATGAAACAGACTTTTACTTCAAAAGAACTTAAAATCTATTTGAGGAGATTAAGAACACATATGGAAAGGTCATTAATAAGTAACATAACTCTGTAATTCATCATCCAGACTTGGATATTTTGAGAGTGAAAGAGTGCATCCAATTTGTACAACATGTGTTAATCAGGACTGGTCTTGGAAAATTGCAACATATGGTTGCCTTTCTAACAATACAGAGTCAAAAAAAGATGTGAAGGAAATGATAAGCATACATTCATGCAATGAAATTTCAGATTTAGAGGGAGACCTGGTGCAGACTGATCAGGTTAGGCTTTATGGTATGGGGAGAGACTTCAGGAGACTTTGAAGGACTTGATAATTCTAATAAGCAGAGAGAAGAGGCCATTTGAAGACAGAGTTTAACAGCAAGAAAGAATGGAGGTGGGACAATTCACAGTACTTTTAGGAGATAATGTATAGAGAAGTTTCGTGGAATAGGAGATTCATAAAGGAGAAACAGTGGTACATAAAGTTAGAAAAGTAAACTGAGGATAGATTGTGGTGGATTTTAAGTGCCAGAATAAGGATCTTGGACGTGACCATGTGTTAAAAGCCATGGAACTGAATCAACAAACATTTATTGATGATATGTCTCATTATGTAAAGCACTGTGCTAAGTAGTATCGATGTGAATGGAACGAAAAACAAACCTGTATGTGTTTATGATTTGGGGAGGGTATCAGACTGATCTATCCTCAATCTTTCTATTATCTATATATAATATGCAGTATATATATTATCTACACACAGACATATAATACAGTAGGACTGTAATAAATATTATTGGTTCAAATAGTACTTAAGAAGAGGGAACAATTTTAAACTTTTTAAAAAAGATTTTATTTATTTGAGAGAGAGAGAGAATGAGAGCAAGCATGAGCGTGGGAAGGTCAGAGGAAGAACCAGACTCCCTGCTGAGCAGGAAGCCTGATGCTGGACTCCATCTCAGGACCCTAGGATCATGACCTGAGCTGAAGGCAGTCGCTCAACCAACTGAGCCACCCAGGCACCCAGAAGAGGGAAGGATCTAAGCTTGATTTTGAATGCACATAAGCTCTAGTGCCTAGAATATTTCTTGGAAAGTAGTTCTCAGTAAATAATTGTTGAATAGATTAATGAAGGAATGAAACAATGGAACTTCTATAGGTAGATACAGGATAGGGTCATGTACAGTGGCAGTCAGAGTAAAAGAAATATTTTTGAATAAAGATGAGGAGGTACAGAATATATTATCTATTTGGTATGCAAGTAGTTCACTTTGGGCTGGACTGTAAGGTAAGTAGAGTAGGAGAGTTAAAATCGTAAAATAGCCTAAGGCCATTTAGACGTTTGATATTGTTTGGAAGCCACTGAAGTATTTTGAATGGAATATAATTATGATGAAAACAATTCTAAATCAATGTGATAGGAGTGTGTAAAATATGTTAGAGAAAGCCAGAGGCAGTGAGGCCAGTTAAGACATGATTGTTCTTAACCAAAGTGATTAGAGCTTTGATTGAAATAGTGACAGTGGAAATACAAGGAAATGAATTCAAGAAGTATTATAAAGAAGATGCAGTAAGACCTGATATATGTCTGGATATAATAGGTAAAAGATTTTGCTATAATTTGAATTCTGGATGACTGAGAGAATAATGATGCTTCTGGAAAATAGGGAAGTCATAAGGGAGATTTGATTTTTATGGGGAAGCTGAATAGTAGAATTATATGTGTGCTTTTTTTTTTTTAAGATTTTATTTATTTCACAGAGAGAGATTACAAGTAGGCAGAGAGGCAGGTAGAGAGAGAAGGGGAAGCAGGCTCCCTTCTGAGCAGAGAGTCCAATGCGGGGCTCGATCCCAGGACCCTGGGATCATGACTTGAGCCGAAGGCAGAGGCTTTAACCCACTGAGCCACCCAGGCACCCCAGATGTGTACTTTTTATATCTCTCTTAGATTTTCTAAAATAGTCTCTGTGTAGAAAAGAGTTAATACATCAGGCCTAAACTACTGTCCTTGAAAAGGCCCTGGTTGTACGAATGGCCCTTGGCTAGAGTGAGAACTTTAAGAAAGTTCCCACCATTAACTGATAGGAATGACTCACTGCTTAAGCTGTTTATACAGATAGGTTTATGCTGACTATCTGCTTTTCTTCTGGGAATCTAGAATTTAGGTATGTACTAGACAGGGCATACCCACATGATTAGTCCCCAGTAAAAACACTGGGCATTGAGTCTCTAATGAGCTCCCTCATTAGCAACACTTCACACATGCTGGTATAGCTTGTTGCTAAGGGAATTAAAGATGTCCTGTGTTACTGTACTGGGAGAGGATCTTCAGAGGCTTGTGCCTGGTTTCCCCTGGACTTTGCCTCATAGTCACAAATAGGACTATATGTTGAGTTTGAATCAGCCCAGGGAATCATTGGCTCTGGAGGTGATCTTGGGGACCCTCTGACAGTCCTAAATTTCAAATGCTTTGGCCTATTAATCAGACAGTCTGTCAGATATTGTCAGATAATGTGTTGTAGATTTTTGATTTGGAAAACATAGCTGTAGGAGCTATGTGTTAGGAGCTACAAAAGGCAGTAGTGTAAAAGACTGGGTCTCTCACTTTCCAGAGTTTAAAGTCCTAAATAAAAAAGATTTAAAAATATCATAAAATCCTTGCCACTTGGGGGTGCCTGCTTGGCTCAGTTGGTTAAGCAACTGGCATTGGCTCAGGTCATGATCCTAGAGTCCCAGGATAGAGTCCTGCATGGGGTTCCCTGCTCAGTGGGGAGTCTGCTCTTCCCTTTAACGCTACCCACCTCTCATGCTCTCTCTCTCCCTCTCTTATTCTCTCTCTCAAATAAATAAATAAAATCATTTAAAAAAATCCGTGCTACCTGTCATAGACAGTGTATGTGGTGCTCTTCTCAAGTTTATTTCCTGTCACCCAATACTTACTTTTTTGCTCTAATGAAGGACAAATAAACTTTTATTGAAAAGGAAACATTAAAAATTTATATGTTAATAGGATCACAGCTGAAAGATAAGGAGAGGCAGTTCACAATGCCAACAGGGTGGCAAAATTCCCAATAACTACTTTAAGTTTACAAAGTGATTATCAGTTTCAACTGGTTTCTTGGATTTCCTCTGGTTTGTAGGTGGTTCTGGATCAAGAGTATTTGGATTAGGACATTAATTTGTAATAATATTTTACGAATACTCTAGACAATACCAGTAGTGGTGTCATTTACACACTGATGACCCATGGTCTGTTGTGAGGTGTGTCATAAGTATTTTGTTAATTCTGATAGTAAAGATGCTGATGTTTCAGAATGATTTACTACTTTTTTTTTTTTTTTACATTGGAACAGATTTAAGATTCTTTTCACAAGCTGTTGAATTAGAGGAAAAAAGATGGAGTTATAGCCATTATTTAGGTAGCATATCTCACACAGCAGTGTCATTAATCGTATGACACACAAGGGAAAAAAGATTGAGAACACTGCTGTGTATAAAGATCCATCAAAGTCACCATAGAAAATTAATTTATAGGTTGTTTAAGAGTCTGTAATTGAGTAATGTTTAATTAATAGCTTCTGATATCTTTATTAACATATATATTCACACTTTTATATTTTATATTTTATATAGTTATCCAGACAATGAAAAATCATTGGATTGGTTTCTCCCACCTGCTCCATTGATTTCAGAAATTCCAGATACTCAGGCATTGGAGGAGGAAATAGGAAGTCATAAACTGTTAGGTAAACTGTCACATACTTGTTATGAAGTTAAACCTGTGCAGCTCATGTCAATGTAAAAAAAATCTAGTAACACATTAAAGTGTTAATTCCTTTATTTTAATGGAATAAAATGATACTTTATTCAAAATAGTGTTTACCAAATCTTAAAATAAAAAACATCTTTCTTCTCCATATATACATATACATACATATGCATATTGTATGTATACAGTACACTATCACAAACATGTACTATTGCATGAATTTGTTTCCTCTTATTAAAGTTGTCATTGCCATTTAGTTTTTGTCTTGCCTTTTACTAAAGGTAGGATCTTCTGGCTTAGGAAACCACATTCTTGAAAAAAAGAAGATGCAGAGTATTTTATATAGTTTGGTAACATTTTTATAAGGTTAAAGACAAGCATATTCAAACAGTATATGTGATCTTATGTGATATTGTTGATAAAATTTTTGATTTTTAAAATTTGGTGGTAGTTCATATATGTTATATATGGTCATATATCTATTGACATATATATGTAATACGTAGTATACACAGGCTTATATATACTATATATATACATAGATGGTAAAACAAATTTAAGCCCTAACAATGCCTGAAGATTCCTCCCAACCTCTCAAAGTTGCCTATAAAATCTCTGTAAAGAAACCTTTAACATTTTTTCACCCTGATAAAAGCATTCCTTTATCTTGATTTTAGAAGCAATACTACAAACTTAAAAGCATTGCCTCATGTATTTAATACTTAATCAAATTCAGTAATATTTTATATGATTTGTCATTATATTTCTATGTATAAATCGGTAATGTAAATATTCAGATCCTCCTAATTGTATAATTATATCATTTGTAGTTGGTAAAATACTTAAAAGGTATAATAATGGTTATTTCTGTGTGTCAGAAATTAAACCTATTTTATAATATTTATTTTTTAAATAAATTTAAAAATAATTTATTTTTATAAATTTCAAATTTCAGTAAATCTTAATTTGAGTGCCCTTCAGTGATATAGTATACAATAACAGTACCAATCACCTGTACTTCAAAGCTATATTTGGTGTTACAGATTATCTTGTTATTGTATGAATAACTTTCATGTTTACCTTGTAAGCTGTTTGAAATTTTTGTTAAATTTTTTCATGGTCATTTTGAGAATTTATCTTCATGGAGAACATATATTAATTAATGTATTCCATTTTTGTAGGTCAGGAAGAGAAGCCAAAAATGTTACCATCAAATTTAAAGAAAACTAATGAAAACACAAATTATGTTTCACCAACACAAAAATTTCAGTTTGCCTTTTCCTCAAATAAATATGAAGCAGGTGATCTGAATTTAGGAGGAGCAGGTAACAATGACTTATCACATGTTCCTGGCAAGCTGACATATGGTATTTCTCAGAAATACAAAAATCACGTTAGCACTGAGATAATACCTGAGAAAAGTGTTCCAGATAATACAAAATTATTTAATTTTGCAGAAGGTAAAGGAGAGTGCACATCAGACTTCCGAAAAAGGTAATTAATTGAATTACAGAATATTCAGTGTTAACGTTGAACATTTATGGTATGTCCAAATGTATGAAGTATGATAGAATCTAAATGAGAAAAACATCAACAAATAGGGTTTACTATATACCAGATGCTCTGTTAACTCTGGGATTCTATCATAGGTTCTTGCCTTCAGAGAGCTACAACTTAATGGGGAAAGGACAAATAATTAAAAATAATTGATTAAGTACTTTATAGTACAACAATTATTTTGATGAAGTATATAGTTAGAGCAAAGGGTCTCAAAAATTTTCAAACTTTTTACTGTAAGGACCCTTTACACTTAAAAATTACTGAGGATTCTCCACAGTTTTTGTGTATATGGGTTACGTCTATCAATATTTAACCATATTAGAAATGAAAACTCAAAAAAGTTAAAAAGCAAACAGTGCTTTCCTGATATTATGAAAATCGTTTTGATCCTACAAACTCTCTGAAAGAGTCTCAACTGTCCTTTGAGAATTGCTGTTACAGAATATCACATGGGGTCCTGATCTGTCCTGGAGCATCAGGGAGGGCTTTCTTAAAGAAGTGGTATTTATTTTATTTTATTTTATTTATTTATTTTTTTGTTGTTGTTGAAGAAGTGGTATTTAAACTTAACTTTGGGGTACCTGGGTGGCTCAGTTGGTTAAGCATCTGCCTTTGGCTCAGGTCATGATCCCAGAGTCCCAGGATCGCATCCCGCATCAGGCTCCCTGCTCAGCAGGGAGTCTGCTTCTCCCTCTGAACTTCCAACCTCTTGTACTTTCTCTCTATCTCTCAAATAAATAAATAACATCTTAAAAAATACAAAAACAAAAACTTAACCTTAAGGAGGAATAGAATTAAACTAAGGGCAAATGAAGGAGAGTACTCTAGGCGGAAAGAATAATAAGTGCAAAAGACCCAACGAAGCAGAGTTTGGCCTATTCTTAGAAAATTTCCTTTTGTGTAAAATCAGAGAGAATGCGGAGAGGTAAGGTTTGGAGAGGTCGAGTCATTCAGAATCATGTAGGCCGCCATAAACTTTGTGCTTTTTCTTAAGGTACTGTTTCTTAAACTGTGGCCTGTGTACCCACCATATCAGAATCATCTTAAGTACTTGTTAGAAATTTGGGTTCCTGAGTCCTACTTTAGGCCTGTTGAATCACAGTCTATATAAAGGTGGGGAGGGGACCCAAGAATTGTCGTTTTTTTTTTTTTAAAGATTTTATTTATTTATTTTGACAGAGATCACAAATAAGCAGAGAGGTAGGCAGAGAGAGAAGGGGATATAGGCTCCCTGCCAAGCAGGGAGCCAGATACGGGGCTTGATCCCCGGACCCTGGGATCATGACCTGAGCCGACGGCAGAGGCTTTAACCCACTGAGCCATCCAGGTGCCTCAGGAATTGTCATTTTTAACAATTTTTCTCGATGATTGTTATGCACAATAAAGTTTGAGAGCTAGAATTCTAAGATTTTACATTTTAAGTAGAGGAGTAAAATTGGATTTTTTTTTTAAATTTAAAGTGCATTTTGGCATCAGTATGATGAATTAGAAGGAACTAAAATACATTGTGAAAGGTCACTTAGAAGGTTTTTTATTAATCTAGGTGAGAGAGAATGGGAGACTGATGTAGACTGTGGTAGCAGAAATGAAAGAGTTCAGAGTGTTTTAAGAGATAGAATCCCAAAGGACCTAAATGATTATTAGATATGACACCTGATTCATAGTTTTCTGACTTGAGCCAGAATGATGAAGGATTGTAGTGCCCTTTCATGATGTGGAAAACTATAAAGGAAGAACAGGTTTGGGGGAAGGTGATGAGTACAGATTTGGACATGTTGAGTTTGAGTACCTATAAATTGTCCAAATAGGGAATGGGATGTATGGGTTTAAAGATTCAGAAGAGATCTAACTGATAGGTTTTGTTTTCTCTATGACATAAAAGGTGAGGTCATTTGTGGAGTTTGAGGGGAAAAAGTGGGAATATTGAACAAGTATGAGAAGGGTGGAAGAGATTATTAAAAGTGGGAAAGCAATCCAATTAGAATAATGGTAGGTTTGTTGGACACTAATTTTAGTATATGTGCACCCGAACTGAGCAGTTTGTTGAACACTCTAAAGGGCCCCATTGAGGTTGATGTCTATGAATTTTTTGTAACAGTTCTATTAAGATACTACTCAGGGTGCCTGGGTGGCTCAGTCAGTTAAACGTCCAATTCTTGGTTTTGCCTCAGGTCATGATTTCAGGGTCGTGAGATTGATCCCTTCCTGGGGCTCCTTGCTCATTGTGGAGTTTGCTTGAAATTCTCTCCTTCCTCCTACCCCTCCCCCTGCTTACCCTTACTCTCTCAAACAAATAAATAAATAAAAACTTAAAGGAGATATAACTCATATAAAATTCACTCTTCTGAAGTGTATATTCATGGGTTTTTAGAATATTCACAGAGTTGTGTAATCATCACCACTATCTAATTTTAAAATATTTTCATCTTCCCAAAAGAAACTGTAGTCATTATTGATTACTTCCCTTTCCAACTCCACATTCTCCTTCCCTCTCTCCAGGCCCTGGCAACCACTTATCTTTCTGTTTTTAATGGATTTGCCTATTCTAGACTTTCATATAAGTGGAATCATACAATGTCTGGCCTTTTGTGTTTGTCTTTTTTCACTTGGCATAAGGTTCTCAAGGTTTATCCATATTACATTGTGTATCAATACTTTATGTTTTATGGTCAAATAATATTCCGTTCAGTGGACAGTGCAGCATTTTATCCATTTATCAGTTGTTGGACATTTGAATTATTTCCACTTTTTGACTATTATTAATGTTGCTGTGAACATTCATGTACAAGTTTTTGTGTGAATATATTTTTATAATTCTTTTGGATTTATGCCTAGAATTGGAATTGCTGGCTCATATGGTAACTATATACTTAACTTTTTTGAGAAACTGCCAAATCATTTTCCAAAATAACTGTACCACTTCATAATCCTACAAGCAATATGCAAAGGTCCAATTTCTCTGTCCTTGTCAGTGGTTGTTGTTATTCGTCTTTTTTGTTGTAGCCATCCCAGTGGGTTTGTAGTGGCATCTCACTGATTAGCATTTCCCTAATGACCTATGAGATTGGGTATCTTTTCATGTGATTATTGGCTAGTTGTGTATTACCTTTGGAGTAATATCTATTCAAATCCTTCATTTTTTAATTGGGTTTTCTGTCTTTTTATTGTTGAGTTGTAAGAGTTCTTTATATATTCTGGATAAAAGTCTCTTATCAGCTGTATGACTTGCTAATATTTCTCCCATTCTCTGTGTTGTTTTTCACTTTTTTGATAATGTCCTTAGCAGCACAAAAAGTTTTAAATTTTGATGAGGTCCAGTTTATCTCATTTTTCTTTTGTTGCTTGGCTTTTGGTGTCATAGCCAAGAAATCATTGCTTAATTCAAGGGTGTATAAAGATTTACTACTGCATTTTCTTATAAGACTTTTCTGGTTTTAGCTTTTACATTTAGGTCTGTGATTTTTTTTTTAAGGATCTTATATATTTATTTATTTTAGAGAGAGATAGAGTGCATGAGCAGGGGGAGGAGCAGAGGGAAAAGGAAAAGCAGACTCCATGCTGAGTGCAGAGCCTGACATGAAGCTTGATCCTAGAATCCTGAGATAATGACCTGAGCCGAAATCAAGAGTCCAATGCCCAACTGACTGAGCCACCCAGGTGCCCCTGTTCACCTCTGAAGCTTTCTGAACCCCCTGTCATAATGGGTTTTTCCTTCATGGTAGTTTTATTAGATATGCATAATTGACAAATCATTGGCCATTGGTGGATCTCAGTCCCCATTGAACTCAATCTCCATTCCTCTTTCTTCCTTGGGTATCACAGATGAGGCTGAAAGTTCAGCCTTCTCTAATTAGGGTTTATTTTTTTCTGGCAGTTAACCCCCATCCTGAAGCTATCTAGGGATCCTACAAGAGTCACTTCATTAGCATAAATTCAGGTATGACTGGAAGGGGTTTGTCATGAATAACAAAGATGCTTTTTATCACTACTATCCCACAGGAAATTCCAAGGGTTTTAGGAGCTCTGTGCCAGGTACTGGGAACAAAGACCAAACGTATATTTCCCATTATACTAACTAGGAAACTATCTACTAAATAAAGGCTTATTTCTGAGCTCTCAGTTCTATTCCACTGACCAATATTTGCATGAGTACACATCCCACACTGTCTCGATTACTGTAGCTTTGTTGTAAAGTTGTAAATTGGGATGTGTGAGTCTTCCAACTTTGTTCTTTTTCAAGATTTTTTTTTAAGCTTCTCTGGGTTCTTTGAATTTTCAGATGAATGTTGTGATACATTGGTAAATTTCTGCAAAGAAGCCAGCTGGGATTTTGATGGGGATGGTATTGAATCTGTAGATCAACTTGAGGAGTATTGCCAACTTAATAATATTAAGTCTTCTAGTCCATGAGCATGGGTTATCTTTCCATTTGTTTAGATTTTCTTTAATCTCTTTCAATGATGTTGTGAGATTTTCAGTGGACAAGTCAAACTTATTTTGTTAAGTTTATTTCTGAGTATTTTGCTCTTTTTGGTGCTTTTATAAATGGAATTAAAAAGTTTTTTTTTCAGATTGTACATTGCAAGTGTATAGACATCAGCAATTGATTTTGGTATATTGATCTTGTATCTGCAATCTTGCTGATGATGACTCTCAGTTTTATTGTTCAGAGTGTTTGTGTCATCTACCTAACTGCTTTTTCCAGTAGTATTCCCCTGCCCAACTGCAGTTATTTTAAAAAGTAGGTAGATTCACCTAGGATTGAGGTTTTTCAAGATAAGAATGTTAAAAGGATAAAGAGGAATTGGAGTTTAGAATATTAGTAAAAGAGTGGTCAAAAAGATAGACCATGGGATCTAAGTCCATTAAAGGTAGATGAGAAAAGAGAAGGGAAGATAGTTTGGGGGAAAATAAAGAGGTTCATTAAAGTAAATTTGTTTTTTTACTTCATTGGTAGCTTGTGTAAACAAGCTGAAAGAATAAGAAGCTGTGGTCAGAGAATGATGTATTGGAATGATTGATTTGAGAGGAGGAGCAGTTCTGGATAATGACAATGTTTAAGATGAGAGGTGAATGAAATTGTTTGAATAGAAAGCCACTGTAGATGAATCCCTAAGAAATGAAGAGGAAAGGATTTTGAATGGCTTATCTGTATGAATGTTGAAGTAATGGAGATGGTGGCAGAATTTGGAATTGAGAGGAAAAGATTCTTAAGTGACCAGATGTTGCT
The DNA here is from genome assembly GCA_004024625.1 of Mellivora capensis. Taxonomy (NCBI): domain Eukaryota; kingdom Metazoa; phylum Chordata; class Mammalia; order Carnivora; family Mustelidae; genus Mellivora; species Mellivora capensis. Next base: position 16,985 of record PISX010030913.1, read on the forward strand.
ATATGATATATGCCATGAGGAGGGTTACAAAGTATTATAACTAGTTGGCACAGATACTTGTATAAGAGAACAGAAGAATAATGATGCAGATTTTGGGTGGAGAAGGCACAGACTCTCAATCCTCAAGTACATTTGGTGTGGGAAAAGTAGCAATTTCTACTTAAGTTTTTTAAGAAGCAAGAATTTTTTAGGGCAATGCAATATTTTTGTTAAGACCAGGAATTAATTATAACAATCAGTGAAGTTGAGGACATAGGGGAGTTTATGGAGTGTGAGTTCTAGAGGAACTAGGAAGAATCTGAGGTCCAGAGAATTTAGGTAACTAGCACATGGATAATATTTTTATAGTTCACAAAACTTATTTCAAACTCTAAGTCACACAGTTAGAAAGTGGAGGAGCTCTGGATTTAAACCCAGTTTGTCTGTTTCCAAAGTCCATGCTTTTAACTGATATGACTGCATATAGCAAGGAGTCATCCTGTGGCATAAGTTGTTTTTCTTATCCTCAATACCATTTCATAATCAGATTCTACTATATTATTCAAGGCTAATCATCTGCTTTTGAATTTTCTATCTTCATTGATAGAAGGATGAATTGAAGGATAGGATTGCATTGAAGGATAGGGTTGCATTGAAGGATGTAACCCTACAGTTTGTTCTAAAGTATATTTCTTGTTCTGTAGTTTTTTTTTTTTTAAATTAGTTAACTGTATTACTTTTCTTTTTTTTTTTAAATTTTTATTTTTTATAAACATATTTTTATCCCCAGGGGTACATGTCTGTGAATCACCAGGTTTACACACTTCACAGCACTAACCATAGCACATACCCTCCCCAATGTCCATTACCCCACCCACCTTTCCCGACCCCCTCCCCCCAGGAACCCTCAGTTTGTTTAGTGAGATTAAGAGTCACTTATGGTTTGTCTCCCTCCCAATCCCATCTTGTTTCTTTTCTTCTTTTTCTGCCCCCCTAGTCCCCCATGTTGCCTCTCCACTTCCTCATATCAGGGATATCATATGATAGTTGTCTTTCTCTGATTGACTTATTTCACTAAGCATGATACCCTCTAGTTCCATCCACGTCGTTGTGAATGG
>PISX010030914.1:0-18080 GCA_004024625.1 Mellivora capensis
CAGGCTAAGCTTTGGCAAGGCGACCTTCTCCGCTGAGCGATGTGTGCGGAGACGGTGGTGGCCTTCCTCCCTGGTTTGTTTCTTCCCAGGGAGCGCCAGGGCCTGAAGCTCAGGCAAAGGCCCACAATCTGAGTCAGGCAACCGCTTCGCATTGTGCGCCACAAAGATGCCGCTCCATGATAGGTGGGCCCGTCGGGCCCGGGCCGCACAGATCAGGAAGAAGGCACCTTCCCTGGTCCTGCAAGCTCCACTCCTCACGCGCTTCGATCGGGGGTGTACCTTACTCGCGGAGAACGGTGCTGCTTTGAATGTGATGCGCCGCTGGTCCCTTCGGGTTCCAGGCCCCTGCGTGTAACGACGCTCTCTCCCTGAAGCCTGCTGTCACAGCCGAGGTGCTGGCTGCACCCTCAGGTCCCAGGGGCGGATTCCCATACCCTCGGGGCGTGTGTCCTTTGGCCTGTGTCTGAGGGAGAGCCTTGGTGTTTCGGGGAACGGGAGCAGATATAGTCACGTATGCTAGGCTCCTTCCAGAAGCTGAGGGGTTGGCGCCGTGCTGCTTCCGTCTAGGTGTCACAACCGCTTCGATCTTCATGGCACAGAGTGGGGCGTGCGGGGCCAATTCGTCCTCCTGAAGGAATCCCGTGGGACTGTCTCTTGCTTCCACCGCCTGATTCGGGCATGCCTCCCTTCTCAGGGCACATCCAGAAAGGATTGCCTGAACGATGGCGTGCGTTCCTGTCCTGTCCTCGCCGTGAGCCTGGTATGCAGCACGCCACTTTCCTCCTGCTTGCTCCAGGGGGCTGACCTACTGTCTGGCATCAGGCTTAGGAAAGCGTAGCTTCTGTCAGAGGTTCTCCCGTGCCCTGGGAACTGGAGCGTGCGTTGGGATGCGCGTTCCGTGGTCCCGGTCGCCGCCGAGGCCGCTTTGGAAGCTCATGGGGGGCGCCTCGGTAATGGGGAGGGAAGGGGCCGCCTTCTCAGATGGCTCCCGAACGGAGGCCCTGCAGGCAGCCTTCCTTCAGCTTCCGCCCCAACCCGCCGGTGTGTCTCTTTCGCTCTTCGCCAAAGAGGCCTGCACGCGAAAGGCAGCCCGGCTGCGGGCTGCATTCTTGGAGCTAAAGCTCTGGTGCTCTCTCGAGGTTTCCAGGCTAAGCTTTGGGTAGGCGTCCTCCTCCGTGGAGCGATGTGTGCGGGCACAGCGTGGCCATTCCTCGCTGACTCGTTTCCGACCGGGAGGCCGAGGGGTTGGAGCGCTGGCGCAAGTCACCCACCCTCCCAACACACACACACACTCCGATTTGGCCGGCCGCTTCCCAGTGTACGCCTCAGGGTACTGCCGCAGGAGAGAGTTCGGCCTGTGGGTCTGGGCGCTCCCGAATCAGGAAGCGGGCCGCTTCCTCTCTCATCCACGCTTCTCTCTTAGCGCACATCTTTCGAGTGGGGACGCTTGCCCGGAAGAAAGCTGTTGCTCTGAATTGGGGGCCAAGCCGGGTACTTCGGCTTCCCGGACCCTGCGTGTAACAACTCTGACTCCCTGAAGCCCTTTTCACCCCAGAGGTGCTGGCTGCTCCCGCAGGTCCTTGCGTTGGTTTCCAAAACCCTCAGGACGTGTGCACCTTCGCGTTGCCGGAGTGGCGGCTTAGGCCTTTAGCGGGATCCGGAGCACAGTGCACATTGGCCCCTTCCGTTCACTCCTTCAAGGAGCTGAGGGCTGGCCGCCTTGCTCTGGGCTTCTTGGTGTCATAACGGCTTCTCTCTTCACGGGCCCGAGTGGGGCATACGGGGCCAATGCGTTGACCTGAAGCCGTGCCGACGTACGGGCTTCTGCTTCCACCGTGGGTTTCGTGCATGCCTTCCTGCTCACGGCGCCTCCAGAAAGGATTGCCTGAGGGACGGCGTTGGCGACCAGTCCTTGCCACTAGCCAGCCGCGCGTGGAGAGCAGGCTGCTTTGCTAACGTTTGCTCTGGTGGGGGGGAGGGGGCGGGCGACCGATGGTGAGCATCAGGCTGAGGGACGCGGGGCTTTTGTCAGGATGACTCCTGCGCCCTGGGAATGGGAGTGCCAGTTCACAGGCGGGTTCTCTGTTCAAGGTCGAAGCACAGGCCACTTTGGACGCTCTTGTGTGGGGCTTCGGTGTTGCCGAGGGAAGGAAGGGGCCGCTTTCTCGGATGTCCCCCGAACGCAGGCCTGGCATTCAGCCTTCCTTAAGCTTCCGTCTCGACCCGGCTGGGGCAACTCTTTCTCTCTGGGCCAAAGAGGCCTGCATGCGAAAGCAGCCCGGCTTCAGGCCTGTTCCTTGGCGGTAAGGCTCCGGTGAACTCTCGAGTTTCCCAGGCTAAGCTTTGGCAAGGCGACCTTCTCCGCTGAGCGATGTGTGCGGAGACGGTGGTGGCCTTCCTCCCTGGTTTGTTTCCTCCCATGGAGCGCCAGGGCCTGAACCTCAGGCGATGGCCCACAGTCTGAGTCATCCAACCGCTTTGCATTTTGAGCCACAAAGATGCAGCCCCACGAGAGGTGGGCCCGTTGGGCCCGGAGCGCCCAGATCAGGAAGTAAGCCCCTTCCCGGGTCCTGCACGCTCCTCTCCTCACACGCTTTGGTCGGGGGAGTACGTTTCTCGCGGAGAACGGTGCTGCTTTGAATGTGATGCGCCGCTGGCCCGTTCGGGTTCCTGGCCCCTGCGTGTAACGACGCTCTCTCCCTGAAGCCTGCTGTCACAGCCGAGGTGCTGGCTGCACCCACATGACCCAGGGGCGGAATCCAAAACCCTCGGGGCTTGTGTCCTTTGGCCTGTGCCTGAGAGACAGTCTTGGTGTTTCGGGGAATGGGAGCAGACTTGGCCATCTGTGCCACCTCCTTCTAGGAGCTGAGGTGTTGGCGGCGTGCTGCTTTCGTCTAGGTGTCACGACCGCTTCTCTCTTCACGGCACAGAGTGGGGCGTGCGGGCCCAATGTGTCCTCCTGAAGGAATCTCGTGGCACTGTCTCTTGCTTTCACCGGCCGATTCGGGCATGCCTCCCTGCTCAGGGCAGATCCAGAAAGGATTGCCTGAACGATGGTTTGCGTTCCTTGTCCTGTCCTAGCCGTGAGGCTGGTATGCATCACGCCGCTTTCCTATTGCTTGCTCCAGGGTGCGGACCTATGGCCGAGCATCAGTCTTAGGAAAGCGTTGCTTTTGTCAGAGGTCCTCCCGTGCCCTCGGAACTGGAGCGTGCGTTGGGATTTGCGTACCGTGGTCCCGGTCGTCGCCGAGGCCGCTTTGGAAGCTCATGGGGGGCGCCTCGGTGATGGGGAGGGAAGGGGCCGCCTTCTTGGATGGCTCCCGAATGGAGGCCCGGCAGGCAGCCTTCCTTCAGCTTCCGCCCTAACCCGCCGGGGTGACTCTTTCTCTCTTCGCCAAAGAGGCCTGCACACGAAAGGCAGCCCGGCTCCGGGCTGCATTCTTGGAGCTAAAGCTCTGGTGCTCTCTCGAGGTTTCCAGGCTAAGCTTTGGGAAGGCGTCCTCTTCCGTGGAGCGATGTGTGCGGGCACGGCGTGGCCATTCCTCGCTTACTCATTTCCGACCAGGAGGCCGAGGGGTTGGAGCACCGGTGCGAGCCCCCCCTCACACACACACACTGAACTCCCTGACCTCCCTCGAGGACCCAGGTGCACTGGAGCCCACATCCTCTGCTTCCTCTTGAGGTCTTCTGGATTTGAGCTGGTTGAGCTCCCAGGGCCCTTGCCTTCACCTTATACCTGGGAGACCATCAAAGGGACCAGAGCTCTCCTTGTCCTCAGAGCCATCTGGAAGGACCTTCCCAATTCTGGCCTTCTCCCACCTGCAGCCTGGCCTGATGGATGTAGGGAATAGTTGCTGGTGTTTCTTCTTCCCTGTGGAGGAGCTGAGTGGCATCCCCTCTCTTCAGTAGCTTCTGGTTGATCATTCTGAGCCCCTGAATCCCAGGGGACAACTGCTCTCATGCTGACTCCATGTTCAGAAAACAAGATGCTATTTTTAAATCAATGCTGCACAATTATTTATTTTCATTATTAAATGACTCATTTAGTTTGTTGATTAGGTAAATACATATGCATAAAGTCAATCTTTTATTTACCCATATAAGACATTATTGAATACCTATATGCAAGCCATGGTTACATGTGGTAGAGATAGAGCACGGAATGAAACACACAAAAACTCCATGCTCTTGGCACTGACATTCCAGAGGGGTAAGATAGACAGCAAATAAGAAAATATAGTGTATTAGATGATCAATCTATAAGGACAATTAAACAAGTTGGGGGTTAAGAGTGCAGGGTCTCGGTGAGGCAGTTGAATAGAGAAGTATGTAGTTGTCTTTTAAATAGTCCATCTTCAAAGATCTTATTTGAGATCAGGACCAGAGAGTATGTAAGTTAAGTTGGGGAGGAACAGAATTTTTAAAAATTTTATTCTACTATTTTTGGGTGTGTTCGAAGATTCATTTTTTCTGCACCGACTCAGTGCTTCATGCAATACGTCCTCTCACTAATACCGACCACCAGGCTCACAGTGCCCCCACCCCCTCCCTTCCAAAACTCTCAGTTTGTTTCTCAGAATCCATACTCTCTCATGATTCCTCTCCACCTCCAATTTCCCACAATTCACTTTTCCTTTCCTTCTCCTAATATCCTCCATGTTGTTCCTTATTCTCCACAAGTAAGTGAAACCATATGATAATTGACTTTCACTGCTTGAATTATTTCACTCAGCATAATCTCCTCAGTCCCATCCATGTTGATACAAAATTTGGGCATTCATCCTTTCTGATGAAGGTGTAATATTCCATTGTATATATGAAACATATCTTCTTTATCCATGCATCTGTTGAAGGACATCTTGGCTCTTGCCACAGTTTGGTGATTGTGGCCCTTGCTGCTATGAACATTGGGGTAGAAATGGCCCTTCATTTCACTACATCTGTATCATCGGGGTAAATACTCAGTAGTGCAATTGCAGGTCATAGGGAAGCTTTACTTTTACTTTCTTAAGGAATCTCTACACTGGTTTTCAAACTAGCTGCATCAACTTGCATTCCCACCAACATTCTCTCCAACACTTATTGTTTCCTGTCTTGTTATTTTCAGCCATTCTAACTAGTGTAAGGTGGTATCTCAATGTGGTTTTTATGTGAATCTTCCTGATGGCTAGTGATGATGAACATTTTTTTCATGTGTCTGTTAGTCACTTGTATGTCTTCTTTTGAGAAGTGTATGTTCACATCTTCTGCCCATTTTTTTGATGTGATTATCTGTTCTGTGTGTGTTGAGTTTTAGGAGTTCTTTATAGATCCTGGATATCAGCCCTTTGTCTGTAGTGTCATTTGTGAATATCTTCTCCCATTCCGTGGGTTGCCTTTTTGTTTTGTTGACTGTTTTCTTTGCTTTGCAGAAGCTGTTGATCTTGATGAAGTCCCAAAAATTCACTTTCGCTTTTGTTTCTTTTGCCTTTGGACACATGCCTTGAAAGAAGTTGCTCTGGCTGATGTCAAAGAGGCTACTGCCTATTCTCTCCTCAAGGATTTTGATAGATTCCTGCCTCATATTGAGGTCCTTTATCCATTTCAAGTTCATCTTTGATTATCGTGTAAGAGAAGTTTGAGTTTCATTCTTCTACACATAGCTGTCCAATTTTCCCAAGACCATTTATTGAAGAGAATGTCTTTTTTCCACTGTATATTTTTCCTCCTTTGTCAAAGATTATTTGACCATAGAGTTTTGGGTCCATATCTGGACTCTCTACTCCATTCCAATGCTCTATGTGTCTGTTTCTGTGATACTACCATGCTATCTGGGTGATCACAGTTTTGTAGTAAAACTTGAGATCAGGCAACATGATACCCCCAACTTCGTTTTTATTTTTCAACATTTCCTTAGGCATTCAGGGTCTTTTCTGGTTCCATACATACTTTAGGATTGTTTTTTCCAGCACAGTGAAAAATGCCAGTGGAATTTTGATTGCCATATCATTGAAAGTGTAGATTGCTCTGGGCAGTATAGATATTTCAACAATGTATATTCTTCGGATCCATGAGCGTGGAATGCTTTTCCATTTTTTTTTTTTTTGCAACTTCTTCAATTTCTTTCACGAGTCTTTTTTAGTTCCTCAAGTACCTCTTTGGTTAGGTTTATTCCCAGGTAGCTTATGGTTCCTGGTGCTATAGTAAAAGGAATCAGTTGTCTAAATTCCCTTCCTATAGTTTCATTGTTAGTGTATAAGAAAACAACTGATTTCTGTGCATTGATTTTGTATCCTGCCACATTACTGAATTGCTGTATGAGTTCTAGTAGTTTGGGGGTGGAGTCTTTTGGGTTTTCCATATAAAGTATCATGTCATCTGCAAAGAGAGAGAGATTGACTTCTTCTTTGCCAATTTGAATACCTTTTATTTCTTTTTGTTGTCTGATTGCTGTTGCTAAGACTTCTAGTCCTATGTTGAACAGCAGTGGCAAGAGTGGGCATCCTTGTCATGTTCCTGATCTCAGTGGGAAGGCTCTTAGATTTTCCCCATTGAGAATGATATTCACTGTGGTTTCTTCATAGATTGATTTTATGAAGTTGAGGAATGTTCCTTCTATCCCTATACTTCAAGGAGTTTTAATCAGGAATGTATGCTGTATTTTGTTAAATGATTTTCTGCATCCATTGAGATACCATGTGGTTCTCCTCTCTTCTTTTATTGTTTTATTCTATCACATTGATTGATTTGCGAATGCTGAACCACCCCTTGCATCCCAGGGCAAATCCCACCTGGTCATAGTGGACATCTTTTTAATGTAGTGTTGGATCCTGTTAGCTAGGATCTGGTTGAGAACCCTGGCATCCATATTCTTCAGGGATAGTGGTCTGCAATCCTCCTTTAGGATGGGGTCTTTGCCTGGTTTGGGGATCAAAGTAATGCTAGCTTCATAGAAAGAGTCTGGACGTTTTCCTCCTGCTTCTGTTTTTTGAAACACCTTCAGGAGAATAGGTATTATTTCTTCTTTTAATGCTTGGTAGAATTCCCCAGGGAATCCATCAGTCCTGGTCTCTTGTTTTTGGGGAGGTTTTTGATCACTGCTTCAATCTCATTACTAGATATTGGTCTATTCATGTTGTCAATTTCTTCCTGACTCAGTCTTGGCAGTTTATAGTTTTCCAGGAATACATTAGTTTCTTCTAGGTTGCTTAACATATTGGCATGTAACTGTTGATAATAATTTCTAATGATTGTTTCTATTTCCTGGGTTAGTAATGATCCCTCCCATTTCATTCATAGTTTTATTAATTTGGGCCCTTTCTCTTTTCTTTTGGATTAGTTTGGCCAGTGGTTTACCGAACTTATTGATTCTTTCAAAGAGCCAGCTTCTAGTTTTGTTGATGTGATCTACAGACAATATCTCTAGTTTCTATCTCATTGATCTATACTCTCATCTTGATTATTTCCCTTCTTGTGCGTGGGGTTGGTTTAATGTGTTGTTGATTTTTAAGATTTCTAAGGTGTAAAAAGAGTTGTTTTATTCGGAATTTTTCAATTTTTTTGCATGTAGCTTGGATGGCTATGGACCACCTTTGCTGTATCCCATCATTTTTGGACCGATGTGTCTCCATTCCATTGGTTTCTATGAATTGTTTAAGCTCTTATTTGATTTCTTGGTTGATCCAAACATTCTCGAGCAGTATGGTGTTTAACTTCCAAGTGTTTGAGTTCATTGCAAACTTTTTCTTGTGATTGAGTTCCAGTTTCAAAGCATTGTGGGCTGAGAATATTCAGGGAATGCTCTCAGTCTTTTGGTATCAGTTGAGCCCTGATTTGTGACCCAGTATGTGGTCTCTTCTGGGCAAAGTTCCATGTGTGCTTGAGAGGAATGAGTATTCTGTTGTTTTAGGATGGAAAGTACTGTATATATCTTTGTGGTCCATCTGGTCCAGTGTGTCATTCAAAGATCTTATTTCTTTATTGATTTTCTGCTTGGATAATCTGTTTATTACTGAGAGTAGTATGTTAAGATCCCCTACAATTAATATGTTCATATAAATATGACTTTATTTTGATTGACATTTGGCCTATGTAGTTTGCTGCTCCCAGATTGGGGGCCTAAATATTACAATTGTTAGATCTTCTTGGGGGATAGACCGTTTAAGAATGATGTAGTGTCCATCTGTATCTCTGACTATGTCTTTAGCTTAAAATCCAATTTATCTGATATGAGAATCACTAACCCAGCTTTCTTTTGAGGCCTGTCGGCATGAAAGATACTTCTCATCCTTTCAATTTCAGTCTCGATGTATCTTTAGGTTCCAAATATGTCTCTTGTAGACAGCACATGGACGGGTCCTGTCATTCTATCCAGTCTGCAACCCTGTGCCATTTTATGGGAGCATTTATGGGAGCATTCAGTTGAGGGTGATTATTTAAAGATAAGTTTTTATTGACATCATGTAGCACGTGAAGTCCTTGTTTCTGTAGAGTGTCTCTGTAAATTTCTGTTCTATGTCACTCTTGGGTTCTTTCTTCTTTTGTTGAACATCCCTTAATATTTCTTGTAGCGCCAGCTTGGTGGTCTCATAATGTTTTAAACATTGCTGGTGTTGGAAGGTCTTTATCTCTCCATCCATTCTGAATGTCGGCCTTGCTGGATAAAGTGTTCTTGCCTGCTGGTTCTTCTCATTAATTCCCTAAATATGTCTGGCCAGCCCTTTCTGACTTGCCAGGTCTGTGGACAGGTCTGACGTTATTCTGATGGATCTCCCTCTGTGCTTAAGGAATATTTTCCCCCAGCTGCCCTTAAGACATGGTCCCTGAATTTATGTCTCGTGAATTTTGCAATCATGTACCTAGAGATCTTTCTAGCTACATTGATCTTTGGTGTTGTCCTCTCTGCCTCTAGGACATGAACACTTGTTCCATTCCCCACATTGGGGAAATTTTCATGCAGAATTTGTTCAACTATATCTTCTAGTCTTCTCCCTTTCTCTGTGCTCTCAGGGATCCCATATTGGAATGGGATCCCTGATGTTGGAATGTTTTATGGCTTCTATTATTTCCCTCATTCTGTTTTCATGGCTTCCAAGCTATTTTTTCCAGGCCTCCTCCTGATCCTTTTTCTCTAGCAGTTTGTCCTCTAGATCACTAATTCTATCTTCTGCCTCAGTTACCCTAGCTGTTAGAGTATTTAGATTAGATTGAATCTCACTGATAGAATTTTTAACTTCTGCAAGGTTGGCTCTCACTTCTTCCCTTAGAGATTCTATGTTGTCACTAACGGTTTTATCCAACCTAGCCATTGCCTGGATAATTGTTATCCTAAATTCCCCTTCTGACATCCTGTGTATGTCCAATAGTTCTGTGGCAGAGGGCACAGTCTCTGAATATTTCCTCCATTGGATGTTCCTCCTCCTAGTCATTTTGATGAGAGGTGGTTGAGGGGATGTATAGCTTAATATATCAACCACAATCCAGGCAATGTCCACCCTGGAAACTTTCAGAGCAATTGGAAGTCCCCACCAAAAAGAAAGAAAAAAGAAAAAGGGGGAGAAAGAGAACAAAAAATAAGAGAGAAAACTCTGCCACAATGAATCTCAAAAGTTAGATTTATAAGGTACATAAACAATAATGAACAAACAAAAAGACTAACAAAAGTAAATGACAAAAAAAAGAAGAACCCAGCCAAAATGAAATCCAAGAATAATATTTATATAATACCAGAACAAAAACAAATAGAAACACTGACAGAAGAATAAGATGGGGGGGTAGTTATAAACCCTTGATGTGGTCGAGGAAGGTTATTTCAGTTCTTCCTGGGTGTATCTTGTTAACTTTGTTAAAGGACTCAACTTTCCAGAGACACAGGAAATTAAAACTGGTTTATATACAGGGGTGTATTGAATAGGAAAAAAGGATTACCTTGAGGCTTATATCTATATGTATATTTTTCAAGAAGAAAAAGAAACACAGGTATATGTATGAAAAAAGTGCAAGTTAAAGATTATTATGGAATATGTTTTATTAAACCTCTAGTTGTAATGTTAAATAGGTTCAAACAATTAAAAGAATCATGATAATTGATCTAAAAAGAGAGAAAAATTTTATCTATTTAGTATAGAGGTTTGGGGGCAATATTGGGAGCTTAATATATTGTTTTCCCCTGATGCTGGGGTTTTACAGTTTTATGGGGACCCTTTGGCAGTTGTCCTCTTGTTCTTTTGGCTTTTATTCTGGGGTTGGGGCCTGTTGCATTGTTTTCCTTTCAATCTTTCTTGGGTTGAGTTGCCCAGCCAGCTATCAAGGTGCTGGGCTCTGTGGAAACCAGTTTTTCAGGCTATTGTTCTCTGGAGTTTTTTTTTTTTTCTTTGACAGATTTTTGCAGCTTTTCAGAGGGTCAGAGCAAAGAAAGAATCTGTCTGCACACAGACCTCTTCCTCAGAGAGAAGCCTCAGACTGTTTCCCTCTATTTGGTCCAGAACACACAAACTACCTCTCTGCAAACTCCACTGAACACCGCAGCCTCCCACAGGTGGTGTGCACACCCAGGCACCATCTCAGTGGTCACCCGAAGCCCCCACTTTTCTCTGCACCCCTGTGCCACTAAATCCATGAGCTATATTGGTCTGGGGATCTTGCTTCCAGTGGCTGCCTTTGCCAGGACTGCTGTCTGGAGTCCAGGCCCATGCTGGTGTGCTCAGACTCCGGGGTCACACAGGTCGAGGAATGCTGCATGCTCAGACCCCTTGACCAGACACAGAAGGCTGTGGTCTGCAGAAATCTGTAGCTAGGGACCACAGACTAGAGGTCCTGCTTGACTCTCTTTGGCACAGGTGGTTGCTGGTGGTGACCATCCTGGGAACATGGACTTAGGCCCTTGCCCATGACTCCCTAATTCCACCAGTTGTCCCTTAAGATCTTTTGCTCTTTTTGAGTATTTTAACTGGACTCCAAGTTAATGCTGGTTCCCAATCCTAGGGCACTTTCGTATTGGGATATTACTTTCCAATGGGTCACTTCTGGTGGCTCCCTCCCCCTTCTGTTTATCCTTTGATATCAGTCCAAATATTCCCACTCCACTTTACCTTTCCACTGATGTCTTCTGCTCCTGTAGAGATTCACAAATGTGTAATCTTACATCGCAGGTTGATTTCATGGGTGCTCAGTGTGTTCTGGTATTTAGCTCACTTTATGGGACCAGTTGAAACAGGGTCTCCTATTTCTTTGCCATCTTGCTCTTCCCTCCTCACAAGATTTCAACAGATCTCACAAGATATTCTCCAAGATAACATGACTTCTGGATAAGGAAGAAGTAACTTTTTTTTTTCTGGGGTGTTGTGAGACAAATACAGACAGATTTAATGTGTTGAAAGCCTGGGAAAGCCCCCAGGGAGCTGTCTATGTGCTCACTTTTCCAGCTGGGGAGAAAAAACATTTTTTCTTCTTTCTCCTCATGCTCCCTTGTTTCTATCACCTCTGGTTGAATGTGAATAAGGTCCACAGGGCCCATTAATCCTGAATTCAATTCTACCATCTTATTTGCTCTTAACTCTGGATGCTCTAACACTAGATTCTTAGGTGTGAGAAACCTTGTGTCTTCCTGCAGGTTTCTGTGGGAACAATTATGGAACCAGAAATATTGAAAACTCTGCCCATCCCTGGTATGTGAGTTCCCTACTGACATAAGGATTGCAAAGCAGGCCTTGCTAGGGAGTGCCAGATACTCCGAAGGGCCCAGAAGTTTGCCCACTATCCAATAGGTTTGGGCCCTAGATCTTGCTGGCTAGGCCCCAGATCTACTGAGATTTGGATGCAATCTCTTGAGATATGGACTGAGATCACAACAGGTTCAACCTTGTGTCTCACAAACTGCTCCTGAAATCCCAGGGTATTTGAGTGAGTTTTCTCAGAATGTGGATTGAGATCAGATGAAATGTGCCCCCTTGGAGATCTCTTGAGATTCAGATGCATTCTCCTGATATTCGAACTGAGATCATATGAAGTTTGATTCTGTTTCTCACAGAATGGACCTGAGATCCCAGGAGGTTTGAATGCATTCTTCTGAGTTTTGGACTGAGATCACCAGAGATTTGCCCCTGCATCTCACTGACTGACCCAGAGATCTCATGAAATTTGGATGGGTTTTCAAGATTTGGATAGCAATCACAGGAGATATGTACCTGAGTGGGCTCCTGATCTCACAAGACTTGGAGAGTACTCCTTTTTTTTCTTAAATTTTATTTTATTTTATTTATTTATTTGACAGACAGAGATCACAAGTAGGCAAGAGAGGCAGACAGGGAGAGAGAGGAGGAAGCAGGCTCTCTGCAGAGCAGAGAGCCTGATGTGGGGCTCGATCCCAGGACCCTGGGATAATGACCTGAGCCGAAAGCAGAGGCTTTAACCCACTGAGCCACCCATGCGCCCCTCCTTTTTTTTATGAGACAAAGTGGACTTTATTTTTTTAAATTTCTTTTCAGCAAAACAGAATTCATAGGTTTTGCACCATACCCAGTGCTCCATGCAATGCGTGCCCTCCCTAAAACCCACCACCTGGCTCCCCCAACCTACCACCCCCTGTCCCTTCAAAACCCTCAGGTTGATTTTTAGAGTCCATAGTCTCTCATGGTTCATCCCCCCTCCAATTTCCTTCAACTCCCTTCTCCTCTCCATCTCCCCACATCCTCCGTGTTATTTGTTATGCTCCACAAACAAGCAAAACCATATGAAAATTGACTATCTCTGCTTGACTTATTTCACTCAGCATAATCTCTTCCAGTCCCGTCCATGTTGCTACAAAAGTTGGGTATTCATCCTTTCTGATGGAGGCATAATACTCCATAGTGTATATGGACCACATCTTCCTTAACCATTCGTCCTTTGAAGGGCATCTTGGTTCTTTCCACAGTTTGGCGACCGTGGCCATTGCTGCTCTAAACATTGGGGTACAGATGGCCCTTCTTTTCACCACATCTGTATCTTTGGGGTAAATACACAGTAGTGCAATTGCAGGGTCATAGGGAAGCTCTATTTTTAGTTTCTTAAGGAATCTCCACACTGTTCTCCAAAGTGGCTGCACCAATTTGCATTCCCACCAATACAAATTGTTTCCTGTCTTGCTAAGCAACCTACATGTTCATTGATGGATGAATGAATATATATATATATATATATATATATATATATATATACACACACACATATATATATGTATATATATATAATATTTTCTTGAATATATGATTCATTTATTCAAAATATTTACTGATTCATAAAAAGAATATAATCTTGCCATTTGTAATGACATGGATGGACCTAGAAGGTAATATGCCAACTGGAATAAGTCAGTCAGAGAAAAACAGATACCATATGATTTGACTAATAATGAAATCTAAAATAAAACAAAGCAAACAAACAATAACCAAAAGCATAAATACAGAGAAAAAACTGGTATTTGCCAGAGAGGAAGGCAATGGGGGAAATGGGCAAAATAGATGACAAAATTAAGACATACAAACTTTCAGTCATAAAACAAATAAATCACAGAGATAAAAAGTAAGGGAAATATAATTAACAATACTGTAGTAATATATGGTGACTGATGGTAAATACACATATCATGGTGAGCACTGTGTAACGTATAGAATTGTTGAATCACTATGTTGTGCAACTGAACCTAATATAGCATTCTATATTACCTATATTTAAATAATATATTTTGAATTCTTAAAAGTGCAATCTCAATGGAATGTTTAAAAAGTGAATAAAATAAAATTGTAACAATTGGAAAAAAAATAATGGTTAGCTTCACTCTCTCCACAAACTAAGTTACCTAAATATGAGGATGACCTTGTTTTGTGGTTATAAATATGGCTACACTCCAGATCACAGTATTTGTTTTCATGGTGATCTGGATACTTCCCAAAAGGATCAGTAAAGTAATTGGTATCAAAAGCAATATCCTCCAAATACTTTTCACGACCTCCATCCAAATATTTTCGAGGATCAAGTCATACTTCTTCCAGTGCCATCAGACTGAGTTCTTGGGTCAAGCTGAACTTCATCAATATCAAAGTTGTTACGTATACACCAATCATGCTCTGAAAATTGACAATCATAGTATATTTACCAGTTATAAAAATGACTACAAGTTTCATTATAAGCAAAATATCATCAACCTCATCTTCAATATGAAAAGGATGACTTGAAATTGGCCCATCCATTGGAAATGAATATATGTTCATGTAAGGATGGGAAAGCTCTTCTTCTGCTGTCAACTGATCTATTGAGCTAAATGTCAAAATTTTTCCAGGAAATCCAGTGTTTCTCCACTAATTCCGGGAAGCAGCTGAGTAAAGGTTTGTGTGGCTCAGTCATGTCATTTCTAATGTAGACTGGAATTATGCTTAGAAGCTCCTGATGATCTTCATCATGTACAACAGGAATAGGTTCTAAAATCAGCTGCACCTGCTCAGTTTCATATGCACCTGCAAAGAGAGTTTTACCAGTCCGTATTTCAGCAAAGATGCAGCCTGCAGCCCACACATCAATAGCTTTAGTATAATTATTAGGAAAAAGTAAAAGACTTGGAGACCTGTACCATTTAGTAACAAATCCTTCAGAAAAGTGACCCTTATGGGAATAATGGAGATCTATGATCCGTGGAAGACCAAAGTCACCTATCTTCAGCACCAAGTCTTCAGTATTAATGAAAAGATTACCTGGTTTGAGATCTCTGTGCAGTACAATTGCAGAGTGAATATACTTGAACCCACATAGCAGCTGATACATGAAAAGCCTGGCATGCTCTCCCAGTAAATGGCCCTGCTCCAGCACATTAGCCAAGGCTGTCTCCATGTACGCCTGAACAATGTAGATACTGTTCAGTTCAGTAAGAGAGCCCACATCATCTGCAAACTGGCTTCCACTAGGACCAGGAATTTCAAACACTTTCACAATGTTATCATGGTCAAGTCCTCTAATAATTTTTATTTGACGTAGAGCATGTTTGACACTCTGGAGATCAGTAAGGGCAATTATCTTTACAGCCTCTCTTTTGTCACAGTCACACAAACAAAAACAAAAACAACCAATTTCCTCCACAACCCAATGTTTTCCAGTCCATAGAGTTGGAGCCTAGATCAAAACCATGAATGTTAATGAGACTTTCAAATTTCTCTGCCATTTTGAAATATTTACTATTGCCTTTTCTTTTCGAATTGTTGAACTTGTGTAAACGAGGAAGAAAACTGACATCAAAAGGAAAGATCTTTCAAAAAAGGAAAAGAAAAATAATTTTGCTTCCACAGCAAGAAGATTTCCTGATGCTCATTGCATATGGTAACCAGGACCTTTTATTTCCCTTAGATTTATTGTTTTTAATTTTTATTTCTTTTTTACATTTCATTTCAGTGTTCCAGAATTCATTGTTTATGCGCCACACCCAGTGATCCATGCAATATATGCCCTCCATAATACCCACTACCAGGCTCACCCAACCTCCCACCACCTGTCCCTCCAAAACTCTTAGATTGTTTTTCAGAGTCCATAGTCTCTCATGGTTCATCTCCACCTCCAATTTCCCTCAACTTCCTTCTCCTCTCTATCTCCCCATGTCCTCCGTGCTATTCCTTATGCTGCACAAATAAGTGAAACCATATGATAATTGACTCTCTCTGCTTGACTTATTTCACTCAGCATAATCTCTTCCAGTCCTGTCCATGTTGATACAAAAGTTGGGTATTCATCCTTTCTGATGGAGGCATAATACTACATAGTATATATAGACCACATCTTCTTTATCCATTCGTCTGTTGGAGGGCATCTTGGTTCTTCCCACAGTTTGGTGACTGTGGCCATTGTTGCTATGAACATTGGGGTACAGATGGCCCTTCTTTTCATACATCTGTATCTTTGGGGTAAATACCCAGTAGTGCAATTGCAGGGTCATAGGAAAGCTCTATTTTTAATTTACTTTTTTAATTAATTTTTATTTTTTTTTAAGATTTTATTTATTTATTTGACAGACAGAGATCACAAGTAGGCAGAGCAGCAGGCAGAGAGAGAGAGGAGGAAGCAGGCTCCCCGCTGAGCAGAGAGCCCGATGTGGGGCTCCATCCCAGGACCCCGGGATCACAACCTGAGCCAAAGGCAGAGGCTTTAACCCACTGAGCCACCGAGGTGCCCCTCAATTTTTAATTTCTTAAGGAATCTCCAAACTGTTTTCCAAAATGGCTGCACCAACTTGCATTCCCACCAACAGTAAGAGGTTTCCCCTTTCTCCACATCCTCTCCAACACACGTTATTTACTGTCTTCTTAATTTTGGCCACTCTAACTGGTGTAAGGTGGTATCTCAATGTGGGTTTGATTTGAAGCTCCCTGGTAGCTAGTGATGATGAACATTTTTTCATGTGTCTGTTAGCCATTTGTATGTCTTCTTCGGAGAAGTGTATGTTCATGTCTTCAGCCCATTTTTTGACATGATTATCTGTTTTGTATTTGTTGAGTTTGAGGAGTTCTTTATAGATCCTGGATATCAGCCCATTGTCTGTATTGTCATTTGCGAATATCTTCTCCCATCCTGTGGGTTGCCTCTTTGTTTTTTGACTGTTTCCTTTACTGTGCAGAAGCTTTTGATCTTGATGAAGCCCCAAAAGTTCATTTTCACTTTTGTTTCCTTTGCCTGTGGAAGACATATCTTGAAGGAAGTTGCTGTGGCTGATGTCGAAGAGGTTACTGCCTATATTCTCCTCTAGGATTCTGATGGATTCCTGCCTCACGTTTAGGTTTTTATCCATTTCGAGTTTATCTTTGTATATGGTGTAAGAGAATGGTCGAGTTTCATTCCTCTATACATAGCTGTCCAATATTCCCAAGACCATTTATTGAAGAGACTGTCTTTTCAAAGTATAGGGATTGAGTGAACATTCTTCAACTTCATAAAATCTATCTATGAAAATCTCACAGTGAATATCATCCTCAATGGGAAAAAGCTCACAGCCTTCACTTTGAGATCAGGAACACGACATGGATGCCCACTCTCACCACTCTTGTTAAACATAGTATTAGAAGTCCTAGGAACAGCAATCAGACAACAGAAATAAAAGGTATCCAAACTGGCAATGAAGAAGTCAAACTCTCTCTCTTCACAGACAACATGATACTTCATATGGAAAACCCAAAAGACTCCACTAGAATTCATTCAGCACACGTTGTTTCCTGTCTTGCTAAGTTTGGCCATTCTAACTGGTATGAGGTGGTATCTCAATGTGGTTTTCATTTGAATATCCCTGATGGTGAGTGATGATGAACACTTTTTTCATGTGTCTGATAGCCATTTGTATGTCTTCATTGGAGAAGTGTCTGTTCATATCTTCTGCCCATTTTTGATATGATTATCTGTTTTGTGTGTGTTTTGTTTGAGAAGTTCTTTATAGATCCTGGATATCAACCTTTTGTCTGTACTGTCATTTGCAAATATCTTCTCCCATTCCGTGAGTTGCCTCTTTGTTTTGTTGACTGTTTCCTTTGCTGTGCAGAAGCTTTTGATCTTGATGAAGTCCCAAAAGTTCATTTTTGCTTTTGTTTCCTTTGCCTTTGGAGACATAACTTGAAAGAAGTTGCTGTGGCTGATATCAAAGAGGTTACTGCCTATGTTCTCCTCTAGGATTTTGATGTATTCCTGTCTCACATTGAGGTCCTTTATCCATTTCGAGTTTATCTTTGTGTACGGTGTAAGAGAATGTTCGAGATACCACCTCACACCAGTTAGAATGGCCAATATTAGCAAGACAGGAAACAACGTGTGTTGGAGAGGATGTGGAGAAAGGGAAACCCTCTTACACTGTTGGTGGGAATGCAAGTTGGTGCAGCCACTCTGGAGAACAGTGTGGAGATTCCTCAAGAAGTTAAAAATAGAGCTTCCCTATGACCCTGCAATTGCGCTACTGGGTATTTACCCTAAAGATACAGATGTGGTGAAAAGAAGGGCCATCTGTACCCCAATGTTTATAGCAGCAATGGCCACGGTCGCCAAACTGTGGAAAGAACCAAGATGCCCTTCAATGGACGAATGGATAAGGAAGATGTGGTCCA
>PISX010030915.1:0-18074 GCA_004024625.1 Mellivora capensis
GGGAAAGGTGGGTGGGGTAATGGACATTGGGGAGGGTATGGGCTATGGTTAGTGCTGTGAAGTGTGTAAACCTAGCGATTCACAGACATGTACCCCTGGGGATAAAAATTTGTTTATAAAAAATAAAAATTAAAAAAAAAAAAGGTAAATTTGAATGACTACCTTAATCTGATCAAATGTATGGATCTTAAAAGCACTAGTACCTTCCTGATGGGTTGAACTATTCAACATCTAGACTAATCTCTGGAAATTTGTGTCTTGCATTTATTACTTGATTAAATTACAAATGTGTTTCCTATTCCACAGTTTGTAAAGAGGATAAATCCAAGCTAGGGTTTCATGGTCTGCTTTATATTCTTTTGTATTTTCAAATATAATATCTCCACATCTCTCAATCTCCCCAATTGCACAGGTAGCCTTTGCAGTGATATTCCCAGCACCACCACCACCGTGTGGTTGGTCTTTTCTTTTCATTGAATGGTGTATCCTGGCTCTGGGTAAAGTTCTGGCTTTGTTTGGAATCAGCTTGGGCACAAGCTCCTTATGATGTGAGCCCTTTCATCACTGTAATCACAGGTGAAACTGGAAAGATTCAAGGTCTCAGTCATTCTTAAGAAATGAAGCTCAACTGTTCATCCTTCCATTAACATAAACAGTGGGCAAAACTCATCAATACCTGAAAATGGCAGACCTAGCAAATCATCCTTTGATTTGAGGTGGAGATTTCACAGCTTGTCAGGATTTCATATGCCCCCCCTTTTGTAGGGAGGAAAAATTATGAGTGAAAATATTTCATTTTTTTAAACAATATTCTGCCACATATAGCACATTTAGACATGGCAAGCCATATAGAAACCTTTCATATTTGTACTTTTGTGATTTTACATTTCTTATGTGTAATCTTCCATCTTGCAAAATATCTTTCCTTGATTAACTATGGATTAAATTCTTTACTATGCATACATACAAGGGAAGAAAAATCACTGAACCACTCAGCCTTCTGAATCTCCCTCTTAAAAATGATCTTGGGGGGGGGTGCCTGGCTGGCTCAGTGGGTTAAAAGCCTCTGCCTTCGGCTCAAGTTATGGTCTCAGGGTCCTGGGATCGAGCCCCACATGGGGCTCTCTGCTCAGCTGGGAGCCTGCTTCTCTCTCTCTCTGCCTGCCTCCCTGCCTACTTGTGATCTGTCAAATAAATAAATAAAAATGGTTTTTTTTTAATGATCTTGAATGCAGCATTCATTTAGTAAGGTAAAAGGTTGGTGGTAGTGGTTTGAGTTTTTTTGTTTCTGCCAATACTTTTCTTTAAATTATATCTCAAAATGTTTAAAATTCAAAGGCAAAAATTGTGCTCAACCAGACATTGCTCAGGTTTGTTCTCTGCTCCTACCTCTCCTCTGTAGACACTTCTTCCCCAAGATATTACTCATGTTCATTCCTTCACAGCTTAGACTCACAAACATTTCTATGTGAATAACTCCATGAGATGTCTCTAGTTTCTGTTCTCCAAGCTGCAATCCTACATTTTTCACTCTCTATTTACCCTGCAGAGTAGCTAAACCAATGTCCCCCCCAAACACAGTAAGTCTAAACCTTTATTAATATCTCCTTAACTATCCAAATAGTCATTATTTTCAGATAAAAATCTAGACTAGCACCACCTAATTGAAATATAAGTGTCACAAATACAAGTCACATACATGAGTCAAGTATGTAATTTTAAACATTCTACTAGCCACATCAAAGAGAAACAAGTGAGTTTTTACAATATATATATTACTATATATATATATGTTGTATATATATACAATATATACAATGTATATACAATATATATATACAATTGTATATACAATATATATATATACAATATATATACTATATATATATTTACAATATATATATTTTTACAATATATAATATATAGATAGTATGTTTTCCTTAATGCATCTAAAATATTATCATTGTAACATGTCATTAGTAAAAAAATTATAAATAAGATATTTTACATTTTTTCATAGTAAGTCTTCAAAATTTGATGTGTATTTTATATTTATGGCTTATTTTAATGTGACTATGAGATACCATATTCAACAGCTCAGTTGTGGAATCACTTACCTGTAATTAAAGGTTACTCTCCCTGAAGGCACGTTCAAGCCAGACTCTTTCCAGTCTTACAGTAGCTAGTACTTCTCTTCAAGCATTCAACACTCCACTCTTCCCTTAATACTTCCAACTCTTCCCCACTTGTTGTCCTTGTTGGTGCCATTCTCTTTATATAGAACTCCTCTTCTCTACTTTCAAAGTCCTACCCACATGTAAAATAAAATGTATTTCTTTATAAATAACCATGAATGATTCATATTCTTATAAAGTTGAGATCCCTTTAAGTTTCTATTTTCCTCTATGTTTCTCTAGTGCTGCAACTTTTACCTGTCCCTTCTACCTTGGTAACTCAAAGTTTCTTTAAAATGACAGTTCTTCTGACAACATGACACTCGATATAGAAACTTGAAAGACTCCACAAAAAAATTGCTAGAATACATAAATCCGGCAAAGTCATAGGATATAAAATCAATGTGCATAAATCTGTTGCATTTCTATATACCAATAGTGATGCAGCAGAAAAAGAAATCAAGGAATTGATTCAATTTGCAATTGCACCAAAAATAAGATACCTAGGAATAAACCTAACTAAAGAGGTAAAAGATCTGTACTCCAAAAACTGTAGAACTCTTATGAAAGAAATTGAAAGGGACACAAAGAAATGGAAAGGCATTCCGTACTCATGCACTGCAACACCAAACACTGTTAAAATGCCTATACTACCCAAAGCAATCCACACATTTAATTCAATCCTTATCAAAATTCCACCAGCATTTTTCACAGAACTAGACAAACAATCCTAAAATTTTTATGGAACCACAAAAGACACTGAATAGCCAAAGCAATTCTGAAAAAGCAAGCAAGCAAACAAACAAAACCTGCAGGTATCACCATGCCAGATTTCAAGCCAGATTACATATCTGCAGTTATCAAGACAGGATGGTACTGGCACAAAAGCAGACACATCAATGGAACAGAACAGAGAAGCCAAAAGTGGACCCTCACTCAACTCTATGGTCAACTAATCTTTGGCAAGGCAGGTAAGAATAGCCAATGGAAAAAAGTCTCTTCAACAAATGGTGTTGAGGAAACTGATCAGCAACATGCAAAAGAATGAAAGTGGAGCACTTTCTTACACCATACACAAAAATGGATTCAAAATAGATGAAAGACCTAAATTTGAGACAGAAACATCAAAATCCTAGAAGAAAGTATAGGCAGCAACCTCTTTGACCCCGGCTGCAGCAACTTCTTACTAGACACGTCACTGGAGGCAAGGGAAACAAAAGCAAAAATGAACTATTGGTACTTCCTCAAGATAAAAAGCTTCGGCACAGTGAAGGAAACAATTAACAGAACTAAATGACAACCTATGGAATGGGAGAAAATATTTGCAAGTGACATATCTGATAAAGGGTTATTACCCAAAACCTATAAAGAACTTATCAAATTCAACACCCAAAATAACAATCCAGTTAAGAAATGGGCAGGAGACATGAATAGACATTTCTCCAAAGAAGACATACAAATGGCCAACAGATACATGAAAAATGTTCCTCATCACTCATCATCAGGGAAATACAAATCAAAACTACAATGATATACTACCTCACACAGAATGACTAAAATTAACAAGTCAGGAAATGCCAGATGTTGGCAAGGATGCCAGAGAAAGGGGAACCCTCTTGCACAGCTGGTAGGAATGCAAGCTGGTACAGTCACTCTGGAAGACAATATGGAAGTTCCTCAAAAAGTTGAAAATAGAGCTATGGTATGACCGAGCAAATGCACGACTGGGTATTTACCCCAAAGATATAAGTGTAGTGATCTGAAGGAGCACCTGTACCCCACTGTTTATAGCAGCAATGTCCACAGTAGCCAAACTATGGAAAGAGCGCAGAAGAATGGATAAAGAGGTTGTAGTGTGTGTTATTTATATGTATGTGTGTGTGTTGTTGTTGTTGAGTTCTAGGTCACAGAAGTTGCTGCCTGTATTCTCTTCTTTGTCTTGTCTCACATTTGATGTGTCTTGTCTCACATTTAGGTCTTTCAGCCATTTTGAGTATATTTTTGTGTAAGTTAACCATAGAGTTGGAGGTTCATCACTGGGTTCTTTATTCTATTCCATTGATCTATGTATGTCTGTTGCCAGTACCATACTGTCTTGATAATTAAAGTTGTGTAATAGAGATTAAAGTCTGGAATTGTGATGCTACCTTCAGTTTGAGAAAACCTTCAGTTTTCTTTTTCACATTCCTTTGGCTATTTGGGGTCTTTTATGGTTCCATACAAATTTTAGGATTCTTTGTTCCACTTCTG
Source organism: Mellivora capensis (assembly GCA_004024625.1). NCBI lineage: Eukaryota > Metazoa > Chordata > Mammalia > Carnivora > Mustelidae > Mellivora > Mellivora capensis. The sequence continues at coordinate 4,425 of PISX010030915.1, forward strand.
TGAAAAAAGTTGATGGTATTTTGATAGGGATTGCACTGAATGTATAGATTGCTCTAGGTAGCATAGACATTTTAACAATATTGTATTGGTTCTTCCAAATCATGAGCATTGAACATTTTCCCATTTCTTTGTGTCTTCCTCAGTCTTTCATGAGCATTCTATAGTTTTCAGAATACAGATCCTTTACCTCTTTGGTTAAGTTTATTCCTAGTTATCTTACGGTTTTGGGTGCAATGTAAATGAGATCGATATATATATATACTACATATATATTAGGTAATTCTGCACATCAAGTTAACTGATAAAGTATCCATTTTCTAGGAATAATAGCATTATTCACTCTTAATTTTATTTAGTTGAAATGTATTGAATAAATGTATATCCCCAGTGGAGTCCTGTAAGTCCTGAGCTTATTTTAAGGCTATCCATCTGACCCTTCATTGCAAAATGTCTAGTAATGCTGTTATTTTATTCTATTCAACTCTTGGCTTCACAGGAAAATTATCAGCTTCCTGGGGATAAGAATTTGTTTTTACATTACTGTTGTACCTTCAGAGGCTCTCACACTGAATCTTGGATATGGTATATCCAAGATTCAATTCCATATAGAATTGGAAGTTACTGATTGCTTAGTATGATTAAATCTTGAGTTCTACAATATATTCTGTGCAGAGAATTGTATTTTTTATATTTTAATTATGATACATTTTCTACATCACAGGTCTACAAACTATACCCCAAGGCTGGTCTCCCATTTTTTTTTTTTTGTAAATAAAATTTGATTGGAGCACAGGCATGCCCATTCATTTATGTACTGTCTTTTGCTTCTTTCACACGGCTATGGCAGAGCTGAGTAGATGGGACAGAAAACTTATAGCTCACCAAGCCAAAGTATTAACTATCTGGCATTTGCCGGATTATAGAATTGCCAACCTCTATTTTAGATACTCATCTTTAGTGGAAAATAAAAATATAATCTAAATTGTTAAATTTTCTACCTTTCCTGTAAGTAAATTAGATGATAATACTTTCCAATGTTGAATATTTTAACCAATATTTTCTAATAAGCCTAAGTATTAAAAAAAGAAAAATATAATAATGTAATATGTACCCTTTTTTGAGCCACAACTGTATTTCTAATGGAAGACAGAGAATAGACACATTAAAACACACACTAAAAATCCAGTTTGGTTTCCTGCCAGGATAATCCTTCATTAAAGCCAAGATTGGGTTTAAATTAAAAGGTTGAAACAGTCATATTGTATTAGAGAAAATATATAGCTGCCTTAAAAAAGGATTGAATTGGCTGGTTGTGCTAAGCTGTTCTTGGAGGCTGCCAGTCTACATAAAGTATATTCATAAAACACATTGAGCATTGATTGAAATAATGACTTACTTAGTGATCTTAAAAACACAATTGTTTCATTGTTATGTTGATTTTACATGGTAATGTTCATTTAGAAAAGGTGAAAAAAAATGATTCTTACATTCTTTGCTACATTTACATTAGGATAATCTCATCATGCTGTAGAAAGTTGACAGTCTTACTACTGAGATGGAAATAATGAAGAGCTTTTATTTAATGCTATCTTAAAAGCCAAGCAAAATACTATAAGCACTTAACATAAAACATTATTTTCTTTGAATTTTTTTTTAGATTTTATTTATTTGTTTGTTTATTTGAGAGAGAGGAAGAGTGTGAGAGCACAAGCAGGGGGTAGGGGCAAAGGGAGAGGGAAAAGCAGACTCCCTGCTGATTAGGGAGCCCAACTTGGGGCTCAGTCCCAGGACCCGTGGATCACGACCCAAGCTGAAGGAGGATGCTTAACCAAACAAACCACACAGGTGCCCCTTGTGTGAACATTTTTTAAAACAATCAATGTGATTTTTCAGTGAGTATTGACTTATAGCAATTACTTAGTGTCTCATATTTCATTGGTTTTTAGACTTTTTTATTTGTTTTATCCCTAGTTGTCAGTTTTTAGATGGGAAATATATTTCTCTGGTATTATTGAAAAAGCACAAAAAGGATTTTTCTTTACTGTAATAGCTAGATAATTTAGAAAGAAAAATGTTAAGGTCAGAGAATTAAGAGAGACCAACATTTCATACTGCTAAGAAATGACTGTCACATATGGTATATTTTCTATATGTTAGTATTGTACTAAGTATTATTTATAGATTATTTCTGGTGTAAGAACCTTCAAATACAGGGGATAACATTCCCATTCTGCTTGTAAATTTCAAATATGCTGAGTAATTTGCTCTAATTTATACCACTGGTCAGTTACAGAGCTGAGTTTGGTCTGCCTGACCAGGCAATATTAATTACTTGTTTCAGGAGCTTCCTGCAGAGAGAGAGCACTAAAGTACCTTTGCTATTGTTAGGAAAGATCGTATCCTGGTAAAAAGTAGCAAAATAATAATACTCAGAGGAAATCTGGTAGGACCAGGTGGTTGTAATATTTTGAGTTTTCATTCTAATAGCTAACTTTTATTAAAAATTTTCCATTTTCTGCATAGTGTTTTGCCTTTACTTTATGCACTGATTTTCATAATCATTTGGATAATGTACTAGTATTTACTCTATATCATAGATGAGGAACCTAACTTAAAAAGCTAAGTACTTTGCCCAAGGACACACAACTACTATAATCAGTGCAGATAGCATTAACACCTACATCTGTGGCTGTTTTGGTTTTCTTTTTGTTTTTTGGCCTGTAATCCCTGTGTTCTGTGACTTCCTGGAATTCGATGATATGAATTGGTAATCCATAAAGATCCTGTGGATGAGGTTTTAGCTGAGTGAGATTTCAAATCTCGGTAGCATACAGAATTTTTAGATGGATGTAGGAGAAGAATTAGATAAATTGTCCTTTGGTGTATGGGAAGTAGATACAAAAAGGATGATATTTTTGAGACATACTTTTATGTATACTTGAACTGGTGACATCACACTTCTTGACATGCTGGCTTCCTAGAAGAATTCTGAATATTAGTTACAGGCTAGCTTCTCATTCTTGACACCCAGGCTATCTGATTATTTGAAAGAGAAAATATTGTGAAAGAAAAATCTATAAAAATTATAATAAATGCACTCACTGTAAAAAAAAAATTAGACTGTAGAAAAAAACATAAGAAATGAAAAATATAGGGAGACCTGGGTAGCTCAGTCAGTTAAGCATCACACTTTGGCTCAGATCATGATCCCAGGGTCCTGGAATGGAGCCCCACATCAGATTCCTACTCAGCAGAGAGCCTACTTCTCCCTCTCCCTCTGTTGTTACTCCTGCTTCTATTTTCTTGCTCTGTCAAATCAATAAAATCTTTAAAGAGAGAGAGAGAGAGAGAAAGAAATGAAAAAAAAAAATCACCTAAATTCCCAACCTCCCAGTGATACCCAAGAAAAGCATTTTGTATTTCTTATGGACAACTTCTTATGTATATATACACCAAGATGTGTGTGTTAAAGAGAGAGAGAGCAAACAAACCAGCTGGCCTTAGTAAGATAAGATGCTTTTTCATTTACAAAATACAGAATTTTTGAGAGAAAAATATTTTTTTAATGTAGAGAAGTTGGATATTGAATGTGAAGAAATAAACCCACCAATTAAAAAAAAAAAGTCTGATAATCTAAAAACTCTATCCTGTCCTGTAGGACAGAAAGGCAACAGCTATAGGAAGAAGCAGAAAATTCATATGATGGTAGTTTCCTGAGCAGAGACCCAGCAACCTATCCACTCAGAGCTGAATACTATAGGGAAGATGTTCAGGGTGATAGGAGCGAAGGGAGATCCCATAGCAGAGAAACCATTATCTAGCTTCCCTTCATAAAACTAGAGGAACCTGTAATCTTGTGCAAAATCTCTGCACTCAGCCTGATAACTAGTAGCAATAATGACATGAAGTATCTTGTCAGTGAGCTTGAAAGGTGCCTCAAGAGCTCTTTAGTCTTCACTCTTCAAATGGGGGGTAATCCAAGAGTATCATTTGTCTCTGAGAGAGCTCGTGAAAATGGCGGATATCCCACAGATGGTCCTAGAGAGGTTTCATTAAAGAATGAGAAGGGAGCAGAGTGAACTATATGGAAAGGTGCCTAGAAGGCAGAGAGTGATAAGGCAGGGGAATTTGTGGAATGGGGAAGACTGGTGTGGTCTGTACACATCAGTAGAATCCATCCTGGACAGATGCCCATTCACATGGCCAAGACAACTCCCTCTGAGACCAGAATGACAGAAGTTCTCGATGAGCTTATATCACCTGTCATATCACTGAGGGGAAGAAAAAGATGGAGTGGTGCGTGGGAGAGGGGAAGGAGGAATTATTTGCATTTTAGAATGCTGAAGTAATTGAATATGTATCAGCCAAAATAATTTTAAATTAAAAGTACCAGTTTAACATGACTTGGTAAATTTAAATTTTCCACTATTAAAAGGAAATGAGGCTTTGAAAATGAAGTTAGAAATAAAAAGTGTTGTTTGCATAATTTGAGTTTTTGACTTTGAAATTTGTACCTCCTATATAATTAATTTTGCATGAGTGAAACCATGCTAAATAAGTTGTTTTCTGACTTTTTTGTTTTTGCTTTTTATTCTACAAAATATAGAGGCTAGCTATTTCCTCATGACAGGACACACAGATACTCAACATCCCTTTTAATGAGTGTGTAGTGTGCATTGTATATTTTCTAACCTGTATCCAATGTTGGACATTTAATCTGTTTTTATGTATTATTTTCTTTTAATACAATTCCAGGCATGACTCGTTTGTAATTATCACAAAGAAAGTAATTTTTGTTTTGTTTTTTGTTTTTACCTAGTTTATCTGTTATGTCCTACATTTTGTTTTACTTTCTGTTTTGGGGGGGGTTGTTTTATTTTACTTTAAGCTATGTTTTTATACTCTGAGAAGTCCTTCATAGTTTGGAAATTATGACCAACATTTTCCTTATTGTTTAACCATAATATCTTCATTTTTTAATATATTTCATTTTGATGGATCCTCATTTGATTTCTAGTATGTGATCACCCCTTATATTTTCCCAATAGTTCCTTATTTCCTAAGACGAAACGTAATGAGAAATGAAAATCTACTACGTAACTGTTATAAACTATCAAAGAAAATATTTCCATTTAATTTATATTGTTTTATTTTGGTATTGCATTCCATTAGTATATACAGATAAAGCTTAACTAGAATTTAAACCTGTAAGGAACATAAACAATATTTTATACTGTAGTATAGATAGAGTATGTTTGTGATAATTTAGAAGGAAAAGGCTTATTGTATATATATCAAGGCACACACCTAAGGCTGATTCTATAAAAGAGGATGTGCCTATTTAATGAAACTCAGTTGTTTTAAGATGCCTATTTTCTCTTTTTGTCTTCAAAGAGAGTTATGGTTCAGTTGTTTAAAAATAGACATGATCTTTTAGTCTTTGGGAAAAAGTGTTTTTGGTTTAAGTTTTTATTTTAATTCTAGTTAGTTAACATACAGTATTATATTAGTTTCAGGTGTACAACTTAGTAATTCAGTAGTTCCATGCGTCACCCTGTGCTCACCATGACAAGTGTGCTCTTAATCTTTATCACCTACTTAACCCATTCCCCCCTTACCTCCCCTCTGATAACCATCACTTTGTTCTCTATAGTTAAAAAGTCTGTTTCTTCCTTTGTCTCTATCTCATTTTCTTCCCTTTGCTTATTTGTTTTGTTTCTTAAACTCCACATAGGAGTGAAATCACATGGTACTTAGCTTTCCCTGACTTACTTTGCTTAGCATTATTCTCTATCCACACTTGCAAATAACAAGATTTCATTCTTTTTATGACTGAATAATATTCCATTGTAAAAATATACCACATTTTCTTTATCCATTCATCAATCAATGAACATTTGTACTGCTTCCATATTTGGCTGTTGTAAATAGTGCTGCTATAAACACTGGGGTGCCTGCAACCCTTTGAATCATTATTTTTGTATCCTCTGGGCTAATACCTAGTAGTGTGATTCCTGAATCATAGGGTAGTTCTATTTTTAACTTCTTGAGGAACCTCCATACTGCTTTCCACCATGGCTGCATCAGTTTGCATTGCCACCAACAGTGCAAGAGGGTCCCTTTTCCTCCACACCCTTGCCAACACCTGTTGTTTTTTGTGTTGTTGATTTTAGATATTCTGATAGGTGCCAGGTGATTATCTCATTGCACTTTTGATTTGCATTTCCCTAATGGAAAATGATGATACCCATCTTTTCGTGTGTCTATTAGCCATCCATATGTCTTCTTTGGAGAATCGTCTGTTGATGTCTTCTGTCCTCTTTTTAATTGGATTATTTGTGTTTTTGGTGTTGAGCTTTGTAAGTTCTTTATATATTTTGGATACCCTATTGGATATGTCATTTGCAATTATTTTCTCCTGCAGTAGACTGCCTTTTAGTTTTATTGATTGTTTCCTTCACTGTGCAGAAGCTTTTTATTTCGATGCATTCCCAATAGTTTATTTTTCCTTTTGTTTTTTGTTTTGTTTAATTTTTACTCCTTGCCTCAGGAGACATTGAAGAAGGAGTTGCTATGGCCAGTGCCAAAGAAGTTGCTGCCTATGCTGCCTTCCAGGGTTTTTATGGTTTCAGGTTTCACATTTAGGTATTTAATCCATTTTGAACTTATTTTTGTATGTGGTATAAGAAAGTTGTCCAGTTTCATTCTTTTGCATGTTGCTGTCCAGTTTGGAAAAAAATGTTTTTAAAATAAAATTTTTATTCTTCTTGGAAAGAGACTTTATTATTATTATGCTCAGTTAGCCAACATATAGTACCTGAGTAGTTTTGATGTAGTGTTCAATGATTCATTAGTTGCATATAATACCCAGTGCTCATTACAACATGTGTCCTCCTTAATACCCATCACCTATTTACTCCATCCCCACACCCCCTCCCTTCTGTAACCCTCAGTTTGTTTCCCAGAGTCTCTCATAGTTTGTCTCCCTCTGATTTCTTCCCATTCAGTTTTCCCTCCCTTCCCTTGTGGTCCTCCGTGCTATTCCTTATGTTCCACATATGAGTGAAACCATTTGATCATTGTCCTTCTCTGCTTGACTTATTTCACTTAGCATTAGCCCCTCCAGTTCTATCCATGATCATGCAAATGGTAGGTATTCATCATTTCTGATAGCTTGAGTAATATAAACTACATCTTCTTTATCCATTCATCTGTTGAAGGACATCTCTGCTCCTTCAGCAGTTTTGCTATTATGGACACTGGATAGAGACTTTTTAAAGAACATTTTAAGAAGTTTGGTATGGAAATTTCTTCGAGGGAGCAAGGGGAGAAAATAACTAGATGTTCATAGTAAATGTCAATATTTATTCAGCAATGAATGTTAGGAAATTCTCAATAACATCAGAGAACAAGAATTCAGTAATTATTAAAGGAGTAAGTGGTTAAGTTGATGATTAAATGATTCAACGGCCAATAAATCTACTGTCAGGGAGATGCTTATGCAATAGATGGCTGCTCTCTAATGATAATAGGGCATCTTATACCTGAACTATATTTTAGTATTGTTTTGTGGAAGCTACTGAGTTTACTTCTGTGTTTTACCACTAAAACATAACAAGGCCCAGACTGACCTCATGCTTGAGTAGAGCTGTCATTTTATTTTTTTAATTTAAATTGTAATGAACATAGAGCAAAATATTTATTTCTAGAGAATCAGTGATTTATCATTTACATTCAATACCCATTGTTCATCACAAATGTCCTCTTTTAATACCCATCACCCATCTAGCCCACGCCCACCCTCCTCCAACAACCCAGTTGTTATCTATTAAGAATCCCTAATGGTTTATTTCCCTCTCTCCTTTTTTTTTCCCCCTTCCTATATGTCCATCTGTTTTCCTTCTTAAATTCCACATGAGTGAAATCATATGATAATTGTTTTTCTCTGATTGACTTACTTTGCTTAGCATAATAACTTCTAGTTCTATCCATATAATTGCAAATGGCAAGATTTAATTTTTTTGATGGCTGAGTAATATTCCATTGTGCATATATATGTGTGTGTGTGTGTGCATAATATATATATACACACATACCACATCTTTTTGTATGTGGAATAAAAAAAAAACCAGAGGAGCATAAGGGCAGGGAGGAAAAAGTAAACAAGATGAAGTTAGAGAGGGAGACAAACCATAAGAGTCTAAATTACAGGAAACAAAATGAGGGTTGCTGGAGAGGGGTAGGGGTGGTAGGATGGGGCAAGGGGGTGATGGACATTAAGGAGGGCACGTGATATAATGAGGACTGGGTGTTATATAAGACTGATAAATCACTGAACTCTACCTCTGAAACTAATAGTATACTATATGTTAATTAACTGAATTTCAATAAATTAAAAGAAAAAAAGAAAATTCCTATCAGCTTCTCAGAAATATATAATTCATCCTTGCAAATTAGGTAGGGTTCAGAGGCCTAAACTCAGGAGGAAAAAAAAAAGTCAACCGCTCTCTGAAAAATTAATAAATAAATCTTTAAAAATAAAGAGGGGGGAAGTGGCTGGATGGCTCCATCAATTGAGCATCTGAATTTTTATTTTGGCTCAGGTCATGATCTCGGGGTCCTGAGACAGAGCCCCACGTTAGGCTCCAAGCTCACTGGGGGAGTCTGCTTGAGATTCTCTCTCTCCTTCTCCTCTGCCCCTCCCCCAGCTCATGTTCTCTCTCTAAAAAATAATTTTTTTAAAAAGTAAGCAAGTATGAATAATAAGATTTAAAGAAAAAGAGAAAAAAAATGTAAAAAGAAAAAAGAAAAAGAAACCTAAGGATATATTCATTCAGCCTGCCATCAGATTTATTGATTATTAGCAAAGAAAGTTTTAGTTAGATACTTTGGGGTTTTTAAGCCTCTCCAATAATGTTCAAAGTTATACTGGTTTTTAAACTATTGTCTTCGATAAAAATCACTGCAATTATGAAAACCGTTTAAATCTCTACCTCAGCAAAGTATAACTGCCAGGAATTTTTGACCAAGACCTGTCAAATCCTTGCTCTGGTGCACAATGTTAGTGTGATTTATCAAAACAGGAAAACCTTTTTATTATTCTGTTCTATGTTTTCAGCTCTGAAACTTTGGAATTGTTATATAGTGCTTATTATATGTATTATCTGTCCTACCTCCTACAAAAATGCTTTTTGAGCTTGCTTTCTAAAAGTTGGAATTAAATAGAGCGCTGTATCATAGGTTTAAAAAAGGTACTTTTAAAGCAGATGAGAGTGAATAAATAATCGCCTGAGGGTAACTGGTGAAAATTGGATTTAATGTCAAACTGCCTTTTGACATTTTTGCAGTACTAACTGGTAGGTAGAAAGATGGTTGTGGAAGCAGAGACTGAAGTTTGAAAAGTAGGTTTTCTCTAGTAACCATACTTTTGGCAAAATAATAAGTGTTTTTTAATCCTTGATTTACTCACTGGCAAACTTGATATAATAATAATCTACCTGACAGGGTTGTTGTGGAGCTAAGTAGTTTGGACAAGTGCTTGGCACTTAATAGTTTAGACAAATGCTAGGCACATAATTGCCACTAATACTATTAACAACATCTGAAAAATCAAACTTACAATAGCTGTGCTCTGGCCCCTATCACTTTATTTTTTTTTAAAGATTTTATTTATTTACTTATTTGACAGAGAGAGATCACAAGTAGGCAGAGAGGCAGGCAGAGAGAGAGAGAGGAGGAAGCAGGCTCCCTGCTGAGCAGAGAGCCCGATGCAGGGCTCGATCCCAGGACCCTGAGATCATGACCTGAGCCGAAGGCAGAGGCTTTAGCCCACTGAGCCACCCAGGCGCCCCTCCTATCACTTTAGATGGGTAGAGACATCTCTAAAGCAACCCCCTCTAAGTTTCTGAGGATAACATGCAAGTGACTCATGAAAGCAAAATGGCCTGCTTTTCCCAAACTCTTCTAAACCATCTTCCAAAATCTACTAGGAAGACTCTTTACTTCATTGAACTATAATTTCTTTTTAAAATCATAAAAGTCCAACTTGAGTGATATACACCTCCTGGTTCCAACTGGGAGGCAAGCCAAGATACCAACATCATACCCAGCTGTGTATATCTAAACTCCAAAGAGGAGTCAGTTATATATTTTCATATTTACAATATTAGTCTCCAAATAAATTATTTGCTCTAACTGCCCTGCAGAAAAATTGGTACAGTTTTATCATGAGGAGCTTTGTTATTAAATTGTATAACATTCTGTCAAATCTCAGCATAAAGTTGTTTTCTTTTGTTAGCACTTAAGTTAAATTCTGATATACATACTTTGACCCCTCTTTATATAGATAACTGTTCTGACCTGGTATATTAATTAGGCTGCATTTTTAGACTTAAAAAATAATTACTGTCACTCTGGAAGACAAGCCTCTCAGTCTCCTTTACTACTAATTGCAGGTGCTATTACTTCATTCTCAAAACCCTGGCCTAGAAAGGAGGACTGAGCTTTATATTTGCCTGAGATTGATACATAGATGCTTGCAAGGAGGATTACCATGGGAAGTCTATTGAGAACTCAAAGCCTGATTAATGGGCAGTTACTGCCTCACATGGAAGGCATTACCTTAACAAGTGATCTTTTCTCTCTCTTTTTTCTTTTCAAAACTGATTATGCCTGGTAATGAGAACATAAATAAAAAGTAAAACCTCAGCGCAGAGAAAACTTCACAGTCAAAAATGTAAACACACTGAACCTGGGAGATGCAAATGTTAGGTACATATCATAATATAAATTAAGGGGTGTCTTGCAGGTTAATAAATACAAAATGCAAAATTTAAAGTTAAGACACTAACTAATCCTACCAGGGAAACTAAAGCAAGTGTGTATTGCATGTTGGATTTTATGTAGTAAATAATAAGCTATAAATATGACATCACAATAAAATATCATGATACAGGGCACAACTGATTGGGTTAAAAGTCTGTAAGTGTCTTCTACTACTTTAATATGAAAACAACAACAATTAAGATTTATTTATTCTTACTCTCAGTGGTATGCTGGAGATGACTCACATAGGCTAATGAGTGCCATTTGTGCACATCTCCTTTCAACTGTTCATCCAGTGATATCATATTGAGGGTATTTGCACTATAGTGGGAGTGTTTACTCCACAGAAATTGTCAAATACTATAAATTAGAACTTCTGTTTTGGAGAGCCACTTATCAACCATTTACCATCACACCATTGCCTACTACATACCAGGAGCTGTTCTAAGCACTTTACATTAACTCTCAAAGCAATCTTATGAAACAGGTACTATTAATTATCCCTAATTTACAATAAAAAACAATGCACAAAGATATCAAGAGGTTTTCCCAAACAACCTACAATAACAATCATGATCCAAATGGATGTAACCTCATTTAGCCTGCACTCTTAATCACTCCTGTCACCCTATTTATCTATATCAAGTCCTATTGAATGCTTTCATACTTTGAGAGGTTTAAGCATTATCCATGTACTAATGAATTAGAATGCTCACCCACCAGTGTTTTTGTTCCATTATAATAGAAATGTCAATCACTGGGGTGCCTGGGTGACTCAGTGGGTTAAGCCTCTGCCTTCAGCTCAGGTCATGGTCTCAGGGTCCTGAGATGGAGCCCCTCATTGTGCTCTCTGCTCCGTGGGGAGCCTGCTTCCCCGCCCCCTCTCTTTGCCTGCCTCTCTGCCTACTTGTGACCTCTCTCTGTCCAACAAATAATTCTTTAAAAAATAAAAATAAATGTCAATCATTAAAAATACATATTTAGGGGTGCCTGGGTGGCTCAGTGGGTTAAAGCCTCTGCCTTCGCCTCAGGTCATGATCCCAGCGTCCTGGGATCAAGCCCCGAATCCGGCTCTGGGCTCAGCAGGGAGCCTGCTTCCTCCTCTCCCTCTGCCTGCTTCTCTGCCTACTTGTGTGATCTCTAGCAAATAAATAAATAAAGTCTTTTAAAAAAATACATATTTATCTTCCCATGTGTTAATCTGTTAGACTTGTTTCCTTAGGCCCTTTTTTTTAAAAGATTTTATTTATTTTTTTGACAGAGAGAGACCACAAGTAGGCAGAGAGGCAGGCAGAGAGAGAGGAGGAAGCAGGCTCCCTGTTGAGCAGAGGGCCCGATGCGGGGTTCAATCCCAGGACCCTGGGACCATGACCTGAGCTGAAGGCAGAGGCTTAACCCACTGAGCCACCCAGGCGCCCTCAAGCCCTTTTTTAATAGAAAATCCCACTCAATGTAAAAAGATAGATATTTTAGAGAGACTAGGGAGTGTAACTTCATAGTGAGTGAAACTAGAATGGGGGTTATCCTGAGAATGGAGTAAAAAGATAATGTAGTTTCTGCCCCATAGACTGGGGGCCAGACACTGTTCTAGGTGGTGGGGTAGAATTGTGAATGAGAGAGACAAAGTCTCTGGCCTAATGAAGCTGAAAGCCAAGTGAGGAAGCAGATTAAAAAAAAAATGGTCAAGAGACTGTGGTCAAGATGGTGGAGAAGTAGCAGCTGAGACGACATCAGGTAGCAGGAGATCAGCTAGATAGCTTATCAAACCATTGCTAACACCTACAAATCCAACAGGAGATCAAAGAGAGGAAGAACAGCAATTCTGGAAACAGAAAATCAGCCACTTTCTGGAAGGTAGGACTGGCGGAGAAGTGAATCGAAAGCGACGGGAGGATAGACCGCGGGGGAGGGGCCGGCTCCTGGCAAGCGGCGGAGCAACGGAGCACTAAAGCGGGACTTTTAAAAGTCTGCTCCACGGAGGGACATCGCTCCAGAGGCTAAACCGGGGTGAAGCCCACACGGGGTCAGCGTGGCCCCAGGTCCCGCAGGGTCACAGAAGGAGCGGGGGTGTCTGAGTGTCGCAGAGCTAGCAGGTATCGGAGCGGGAAGCCGGCTACAGAGACAGAGCCTAGGAGTGAGCTCTCAGCTCGGGGTTACCTTGAACCGGTCGCAGGCTGGGTGAGCTCGGAGCGCGGCCGGAGGCCAGGGAGATGGGAGTAGCCGGAGCTTTTCTCTGAGGAGTGGAGCCCTGAATCTCAGCTCTTCCGGGCAGAGACTAGGAGGCCGCCATTTTCATTCCCGTCCTCCGGACTCTACGGAAAGCGCTCAGGGAACAAAAGCTCCCGAAAGCGAAACCGAGCTGATTTCTTAGCCCGGCCCCTGGTAAGGGCGGTGCAGCTCTGCCTCGGGCAAAGACACTTGAGAATCACTACAACAGGCCCCTCCCCTAGAAGATCAAAGGAAATCCAGCCAAGACCAAGTTCACTTAACAAGGAGAGCAGCGGAACTCCAGAGGAGGAGAAAGCAAAGCACGGAATTCATGGCTTTCTCCCCATGATTCTTTAGTCTTGCAGTTAATTCAATTTTTTCATTAAAGGGCATTTTCCTAGGGTCTTTGCCACCCTTTAAGTATTTTATTTGCTCCTTCATATAAACTTATCTGGAAAAAATGACAAGGCGGAAAAACTCACCACAAAAAAAAGAACAAGAGACAGTACCAAAGGCTAGGGACCTAATCAATACAGACATTGGGAATATGTCAGATCTAGAGTTCAGAATGACAATTCTCAAGGTTCTAGCCGGGCTTGAAAAAGGCATAGAAGATAT
>PISX010030916.1:0-17998 GCA_004024625.1 Mellivora capensis
AACCTGAATAGACCGATATCTAGTAACGAGATTGAAGCAGTGATCAAAAACCTCCCAAAAAACAAGAGCCCAGGACCTGACGGATTCCCTGGGGAATTCTACCAAACTTTCAAAGAAGAAATAACACCTATTCTCCTGAAGCTGTTTCAAAAAATTGAAGCAGAAGGAAAACTTCCAGACTCTTTTTATGAAGCCAGCAATACCCTGATCCCCAAACCAAACAAAGACCACACCAAAAAGGAGAATTTCAGACCAATATCACTGATGAATATGGATGCTAAGATTCTCAACAAGATCCTAGCAAACAGGATCCAACAGCACATTAAAAATATTATCCACCATGACCAGGTGGGATTCATCCCTGGGTTATAAGGATGGTTCAGCATTCACAAATCAATCAATGTGATAGAACAAATCAATAAGAGAAGAGAGAAGAACCACATGGTCCTCTCAATTGATGCAGAAAAAGCATCTGACAAAATCCAGCATCCGTTCCTGATTAAAACGCTTCAAAGTATAGGGATAGAGGGAACATTTCTGAACTTCATAAAATCTATCTATGAAAGACCCACAGCAAACATCATCCTCAATGGGAAGAAGCTCACAGCCTTCCCGTTGAGATCAGGAACACGACAAGGATGCCCACTCTCACCACTCTTGTTCATCATAGTATTAGAAGTCCTAGCAACAGCAATCAGACAACCAAGAGAAATAAAAGGTATCCAAACTGGCAATGAAGAAGTCAAACTCTCTCTCTTCGCAGATGACATGATACTTTATATGGAAAACCCAAAAGACCACCCCCAAACTTCTAGAACTCATTCAGCAATTCAGTAACATGGCAGGATACAAAGTTAATGTACAGAAATCAATGGCTTTCTTATACACTAACAATGAAAATACAGAAAGGGAAATTAGAGAATCGATTCCTTTTACTATAGCACGAAGAACCATAAGATACCTGGGAATAAACCTAACCAAAGAGGTAAAGGATCTGTACTCGAGGAAGTACAGAAGACTCATGAAAGAAATAGAAGAAGACACAAAAAGCATGAAGACCATTCCATGCTCTTGGATCGGAAGAATAAACATTGTTAAAATGTCTATACTGCCTAGAGCAATCTATACTTTTAATGCCATTCCGATCAAATTCCACCAGGATTTTTCAAAGAGTGGGAGCAAATAATCCTAAAATTTGTATGGAATCAGAGGGGCCCCAAATTGCTAAGGAAATGTTGAAAAACAAAAATAAAACTGGTGGCATCATGTTACCTGTTTTCAAGCTTTACTACAAAGCTGTGATCACCAAGACAGCATGGTACTGGCATAAAAACAGACACATAGACCAGTGGAACAGAGTAGAGAGCCCAGATATGGACCCTCAACTCTATGGTCAAATAATCTTCGACAAAGCAGGAAAAAATATACAATGGAAAAAAGTGACCAAATACTTTTATAAAGATTTCATTTATTTATTTGAGGGGGAGAGAGCAAGAGCACAAGCAGGAGGAGAAGCAGAGGCAGAAGGGGAAGCAGACTCCTCACTGAGCAGGGACCGCCCCCCCCAACCCGAGGCTTGATCCCAGGACCCTGGGATCACGACCTGAGCTGAAAGTAGACGCTTAACCGACTGAGCCACCCAGGCGCCCCCTAAAGTGCCCAGGTCTTAAGTGCGTAACTCAACAAATTTTTACAAACACTAACTCTTCGTGTAGCCACCATCCATGTCAAGATCCAGAACATTCCTAACACCTCATACTCTTTCCCAGTTTCCACTCCTCCTCAGCAGCAGCAATTCTAACCTCTTTCACCATGAATTAGTTTTGTCTGCTTTTGAACTTCACATAAATGGAATCATACTGTCTTTGTGATAGGGTTTGATAGCTAATCATTATGTCTTTGAGTGAACAGACCCCCCAGAGACCCCCAGTAATCCCCACCTGAATCCGGTGCCAAAGAGATTTCCAAATGGCAGAGATCATTCCGGTTGGCACAATCAGAGTTGCGGCACTGAACTCCAGTCTCGAATGCTGACAAAGGTGTGCAGGGGCCGATCAGAGCAGGACAACTTGATTTGGGTAAGGCAGGCCCCAGCTGGTCAAGGGACTAACTAGCCACAGTTCGGGCTGAGGGGCAGAAAGCAGCAGATGAGTCTGGAAACACATCCTCTCGTCCCTAGAGATGTGGTTAATGACATACTGTAGGAGGCAGGTCTACTTAGTATTCCAAAGAGATCCTCTCTCCTCTAGCTATTTCAGTGATTCTAGCTTCTGGTTTTTAGGATCCAGCCTCCCCCCTCCCCCCATTAATTTTTATTTGTGAAATTTTAAGGTGTTTTTCGGCCAGTGTTTATTTATATTTATCTTCTTGTCCTTCTTGCCCAGAACACAATGTTTTTCTAAGAAATTATCATTATTCTGGTGTCCACTAAAGACCTATTTCAGTTACATCTAGCCAAGAAGGAAGCAAATGTCCTCATAAGCAGACTCTCTGCCTGTATGGTCTCCCCCGCATTGTTCGCCTTCTGCCTTAGCACATTTCCTCCCAGATTCATTTATTTCTGATTGGCATGCACAATTGTCAACAAATGTTGTCTTAAAAATAGATTTCTGTATTTCCTAGGAGTGCCTTGGGACTGGAGATGCAACATCAAAAGTGTGTTTTCAACACAATCTTTTACTGAGGGAACTATGATACACAGCAAGCTTTTCAGAAATCTAGGGGAAAAAATCTTCCTAATGGCAAAACTGACTTACAATACAGAAATAATTTAAAAAAAAATGTGCTGAGAACTATTTTTTGCATTCATCAACAATTTAATCAAGTATCTTCTTTTTCTTAGGTTTTTTTTTTTTTTAAGGATTTTATTTAGAGAGAGAGAGAGTGCAAGCAGGGGGAGAGGCAGAAGGAGAGGGAGAGAGAAAATCTCAAGCAGACTCCATGCTGAGCAAGGAGCCCAATACCGGGCTCTTTTCATGACCCTGAGATCATGACTTGAGTCAAAATCAAGAGTTGGACATTGGACACTTAACCGACTGAACTCCCAGGCACCCCAGTCAGGCATCTTCTAATTTTCCAGTTCTTTTTTTTTTTAATTTTTAAAAAATTTTTAATTTTTATTTATTTGACAGACAGAGATCACAAGTAGGCAGAGAGGCAGGCAGAGAGAGAGAGGAGGAAGCAGGCTCCCCACTGAGCAGAGAGCCCGATGCTGGGCTCAATCCCTGGACCCTGGGATCATGACCTGAGCTGAAGCCAGAGGCTTTAACCCACTGAGCCACCCAGGCGCCCCTAATTTTCCAGTTCTTAAGATGATCAGAACGCTCAAATCAGTTCCAATGGAGAACTGGATTGGGCTGGACAAATCCCAATTTTCTGGAGAAAGAAAATTTTAGAAAAAATTGCAAAAGTTAGAAGGGAATAGAGCTAAGTTTTCTGGCCTAGATAGGATTAACTAGACCCTGCTTTTAGCATCTATGGGTTGTAGATACTTGCTACCCTCCTTGTATAAATGTACCTGTAGGCCATATGGCAGCGTGTGATTCACCTTTATGCCTCTCCATGCCTATCCCTGTTTCCTGTTCTCCTGTCTTCTCTGCTCCCTTGAGCTCACCTCCTCTACCCCTGACAGCATTCCTTGGATCTTAAGCTCCTACTTCTACAATCTGTCACATGCTGACTCTCTTCACTAATCTGTTCTTCCTTCCCTGCTTCACTCCTGGCTTTTCCTAAACCAGACGCCCATAAGGAATTTATATATTCGATGGCTTCTGTGTGTGTTGCCAGCTCTTGTTTCAGGCTAGGACTTACCTGGGTGGGGTGTGAGTTTAAGGGCTGTGCAATGTGAAGGGATAAGTCTACTTTTACTGTTAAAATGTGGACAGATTATTTAAGACTCATTTCCATCAGATATACCTGATCACCAGTTTGAGAAAGTTAAAAAGAAAAATAATTGGAAAGAAAATAAACCTTGAAAGACAGCCAGAGCTGGTAAATGACATTCAGCTTTGAATATGAAACGCCTACTTTACTCATTAGCAATCCCTTGTTTTTCTGTCACCCCATGCATCCTAGGGTCAATCCCATGGGTAGACAGACTCTCAAGCTCTTTACCTCACTTTTTATGATGACATGAAAAATACTTCTGTCTTGCCATCCATCCTCTGTGACAACCCAACCATTAGATTTAACAATTTACTGAACAGTCATGTGTGTTCCAACTGTTTTTATTCACATTTTCCTGGGATTCCCTCTCCCCTCTTCTCCATCTCTCCAAATCCTTTCTATTTTTAAAAGCTTGTTTGATTCCAAGTTTCCTGCAAATCCTGCCCTGACCACCCAGCAAAAATGAGCTCTTCATCCTCTAACATTGCTTGT
This sequence comes from Mellivora capensis, assembly GCA_004024625.1. Classification (NCBI taxonomy): domain Eukaryota; kingdom Metazoa; phylum Chordata; class Mammalia; order Carnivora; family Mustelidae; genus Mellivora; species Mellivora capensis. The sequence continues at coordinate 4,378 of PISX010030916.1, forward strand.
ATAATTTGGCAATTAAAATTTTTCAATGCAATAAATATTTATTGAGTGTTTACCATGTGCAAATTACCATATAAGGTACCATATGGGACTCCAAGATAAATAAAACCTTTTTTTTTTCCTGTAAATAGAGTATAAAACAAGTACTTGAACTTATAACCAAATGCAGAACATGCTATGTACTATGAGGCATGGTAGACAGAGCTGCGGGGGTTTGGAGGAAGGAAGGGAGAAAGGAGCTCATATTTGTTGAATGGCTATTACAGGTTAGAGCAATAATGCTAGATGCTTTACTCTCTCATTTATAATATACTCATTTTATGATTCAGAAAAGTTAAAAATAAAATAACCAAGATTACATACTTGATTAAGTGGTAGTATAGACTCAGAATTCAAATCCAGGAGACACCTGGGTGGCTCAGTCAGTTAAGCATCTGCCTTGGGCTCATATCATGATCCCAGGAGCCTGGGATGGAGTTCCCCATTGGGCTCCTTGCTTGGCGGAGCCTGCTTCTCCCTCTGCTGGTTGCTCCCCCTCCATGCTCTCTCTCTTATTTATAAACAAACAAACAAAATTTTAAAAACAAACAAATAGTCAAACCAGAATTCGAATCCAGGCCTGTTTGGCTTCTAAGTCCCATTCTTTCCACTACCTGATATCTAGTTATAAATTTAAGAAAGTTTTCATGAAGAAGGAGGCATTTGAGATGAGGCTTGAATCATAAGCAAAATTAGGTAAATGAGAGAGAGGGGAGTACATTCCCCAATGATTAAAATTCATAAGCAAAGTGCAGAGCCAAGAAAGAACAGGATGGATTTGGGGAATAGTGAATAGCCAAGTTAGATTGTCTCATAGAATATGTGGAATGGGCTAGTAATACAGTAATAACAGTCTTTCAGCATGTCAGACACCATTTCATGTACTGTGAGATGATCTATTAGTTAACTTTTACTACTTACATAGCATCCCCAAAACAATGTGGCTTCAATTAGCTTACAATTCTGTGGGTTAGCAGTTTGGGCTCTGCTCCGCTGGGAGGGTTCCCTGGCTAGTCTCACCTGGACTCACTCACACAGTTCGTGATTAGCTCATGGATTAGCTGGAGCTTGACGGTCTAAGATGGCCTCAGTTGTATGTCTAGGGAATGGCATTTAGTTGGAGGTCAAGTTGGGAGCTGTGGTTCTCCTCCCCATGACCAGTCCAGAAGCCTTGCTCCAGTTCATTCACAGGGTAATCCTAGGTCTGCAAGCATGAAGAATGGAATCCCCAAGGCCTGCGGAAGCCAGAGCTCATCAATTGCACAAGGTCTGTTATACACATTCAATTGACCAAAACAAGTCACAGGGCCAGACCAAGTTCAAGGGGTAGGAAAATAAGGAACTGTAAAAGATTGTTGTTATCTATAATCGGCCTCAGATGAATATTCTTATCCCCATTTTTATAACTTTTTTTAAAAAGGAGGCTTGAAGAGATTAAACAGTTTTCCTAAGATTGCATGTCAAAGCCAGAAATTGCATCCAAGCTTGTCATAGCGTAAAGCCCAAGCTGAAAATGTATGTGGTAGCCGGATGATAGAGTCTAATATGACTGATAAGCTGAGGCGTTTTCATGGAGTTCCGAAAGATAGTAGACTGCCACGGTTGGGTTTTCAGTAGGAAAGTAAGCAAAATAGCTATGCTTTAGGAAGATTTCTCTGACAATGGATAGGTTGGTGAAGGAAAAGTTAGGGTGATGCCAACACAGGAACTCATATAATGGTCAAAGTGAGGAGAAAATAGTTGTCAGGACTATGGGGGGGGGCACTGCTATTCTAATGGTAAAGCTGAAAATAAACATGTCTCCTCTTGGAAAAGAAGGAATTAACTCAAGAGACATTGTGGAGTTAAGATTTATAGGATCTGGCAATTGACTGATAGGACAGAAGAACGAGCGTGAAGAGAAAGAGGCACCTCCAGAGTTACAATCCGGAGTGTCAGGGGAAAAAGTGATGCTGTTAACAGAGTTAAAGAAGATTAGGAGAAAGAATTGGGTTGGAGATTAATGAGGAGTCTGCTTTGGGACTTGCTCATTCAAAAGCGTCAGCCTGAGAGCCCTTTGAAAATGTTTACCCGGCACCTGGCAGAGGAGGATTAGGGCTGGGGAGAGAGAGCACGTCTGCAGGTCAGGTTTGGAAGTTCCCTGCCACAAGGTGGGGTAGCTGCTATAACAGCAGATAAGTTTGCCATGGGGAGAGGCGGCCGAAAGAAGAGGGAGCTGGACTAGAAAGCTTCTAATGTTATCCACTTTCAGAGGGTATCCAGAAAAAGCAAGTCCAAATATAGAAGTAGAAGAATGGTCAAGGAAGCAGATGGAGGACAAAGGCAAAGAAGGCAAGAGAGAGTGTCAAGAGATCAAGGAAAGACAGAATGTCAAGGTGGAAGAGGTGATCTGTATACAAATGCTACCAAAATCTGATTGTGTTTCTGTGGCAGGTGGTTTTATGTTCCGATGATCAGAGCTGGAGGAGTGGTGGGGTAGACAAGTGACTGATGATTGGATCTAAGACAAAAATTCTTCATATTTGGGAGGTTGGGATCCTTTTGAGAATCTGATTAAAGTTATGTATACTTCCCCCTATGGAAATACATTTCCATAAAATACTTCACATTATTTCCATATTCCATATTTCCATATTTCCACATTCCATAATAAATTCAAATTTATTTCCATAAAATATTCACATTTATTTCCATATAATACTTCTGGGACACTTGGGAGATTCATGCAGTTAAGTGTCTGCCTTTGGATCAGGTCATGATCCCAGGGTCCTGGAATTGAGCCCCGGATTTGTTCCCTGCTCAGTGGGAAGCCTGCTTCTCCCTCTCCCTGATGCTCTCCCTCTTTGTGTACACACACTCTCTCTCTCAAATAAACAAATAAAATCTTTTTTAAAAATTTCATATTTAATTTCAGGAGATTTATAAAATCACACACAATTTCAGACTGTTTATAAAGTCAATGAGCTACGACTGAACAAGAAATAGATTTCAGATTTTGAATACCTGATCTAAACAGTTTTATTCACATGAGAGGGAACAGAATATGAATTGATTGGTTTGAAGAAATACTGGGATTAAACATAGTGCTTAACTCCTCTATATACACATATACCCGAGTCAAAAAGGGGCACATGTGAGGGGTAGGGAGAAAAAGAAAGGGGAGGGGAGAGAGAGGATGAATTATGATCAATTAAAATAAGAGTAATAATAATAACTACCATTTATTAAGGTTCTGCTATATATCAGGTATTTTATATACAATATTTTAATACTCATAAAAATCTCCTAAGGTGGAAATTATTACTCCAGAAGAGAAAATTGAGACTTAGATCAATTAAATGATAGATTCATTGGGGTCACTGACTGATATGGATTTAGCATAAGTTCTTTTTGACTCCAAACCCATGCTTCCCCCAATATGCAACACTACTCAGGAACTCAGATTAAAAACAAACAAGCAAATAAAAAACCCAAAATAACAAAAACTCCTAGCTAAAATGTTAGGAAAAGAAAACAATTTATCTTAGACATTATCTAATACAACCCTATAATGAAACCAAGTTTAAAATGCCAAAAGAAGACATGTGCCAAGGGAATGTTAACTGAAAAGACCATTAGAATCATGTAAGAACTTAATGTATATTGAGAAGTCAGCCAGCAAATTTACCCTTTATTCTTGATGAAAACTTTTTATAAACTGGGTTTGGAAAGTTTATTAAAGAGGCTGTGCCATCACTATGACAACTCCCAACTGCAGCAGCCTGACAAAGGTTTATTTCTTGTTGCCATCACACTTGGCATAGTATGTGTGTAGTGTGGCGGGAAGGGGGATGGGCAGGGCTCTGTTCCACTTAGTTAATCAAGGGACTACTTCTGGCCAGTGGTCCACCTTCCATAGGCCCTCAGCTTCCTCCACCGGATCTTTTGTATTGAGCCAACTGGCAAGCCAAGGAAGGGAACAAGAGAATCACACTAGCCCTGCTCACATTCCATTCACTGGAATGAGTCACATGGCCCAAGCCAGGTGCAAGAGAACTGGGAAATGTAGTTCAGTTGTGTACCAAGAAAAAAGGAAACTGATCTAGAAAGTTTGAGCCATTGAGCTTCTTATTATACCCTTTACGTGATACATATTTAAAACTAAGATGAACATTGATAGTTATTGTAGACCTGACAGAATTATTTCCTCCAGAATATTCCAGAAATATTTCCATGACTACAAGAACAAATTCTATTTCTAGTCCTACTGAACATACCATGAGACACTGATAGTAATTGTTTAAGAAAAAAAAAAAATGTAAGCACAGGAAAAAGGAAATAAACATATCTACACATGACATATTTTTTATCCATGGAATTAAAACAAAATGATAGGGGCGCCTGGGTGGCTCAGTGGGTTAAGCCTCTGCCTTCGGCTCAGGTCATGATCTCAGGGTCCTGGGATCAAGCCCCTCAACAGGCTTTCTGCTCGGCAGGGAGCCTGCTTCCCTTCCTCTCTCTCTGCTTGCCTCTCTGCCTACTTGTGATCTCTGTCTGTCAAATAAATAAATAAAATCTTTTAAAAAAAATAAAAAATAAAACAAAATGATAGTAAATTATAAATAATTCGCAAATAACCTCACCATATATTTAGAGTATAAACTACACATCTGTATCAGATCAAATCTAATCCATCTTTTCCGATGTCCAGGATGGCCTTTTTCTGATGGTGATTCCCCTGCTTCCTGCCTGTGCCACCTTTGCTAAACTCCCTAAGTTTCCTAGAATCAAGTCATAGCCCCGACTTGCCTGTGCCACACTCCACACAATTGCATTACTGCTTTTAGTTACCACTTCCAGACGTAGATGTACTACTGCTTGGTAGTGTGAATGTTAATGTACAAATAAGCTCTCCCCACAGGGCTGGATGACATAACTCAGAAGTGCAGGAGAGTTATTTTCCTGTGGAATGAACCTTGACCAATAGGGAATGGGAGATCAAAGAAATCTGTGCAAGTAACTTTCTCCTTTTCTGCCCCTGTGAACTATTGATATAGTTCCTACTTGCCCTTCTGGAAAGATCCTCCATACTTAGTAACACCCTTTGCAGCCCATTGTGAAGTAGTTCACTGTATTGCACTGCTTCTTTCCTTACTTCATTTATCCTTTATTTCTTTATTTTCTGGGCGAGTGCCTCCCAAAAGTCCAGCATTTCATCCTTATCTAAGGCTCTGTTTCCTTGAGGAGCTTGTCAAAGCTTATGTTCACTCACAAATAAATCACATTACTATATGTTAGTGACCTATCTAGAAAATAAGCTGAAAAATTATTATCTTTCAAGATAATAATTAAATATTGCTTTGGTTGAGGTGAATTTATTTAAAAGGAATTATGAAAACATTCTGGGAGAAATAAATGAAGAAATAATAAGTAGGCATATAAGCTATGGTCCTTATTCAGGACCTTGGGAAAATGGAAAGAATTTGAGAAAGAATTCTTTCTAAGGTAATATATATTTATGGAATATCACTTCAACTTCCCATGAGATACTTTATGTAACAAGACAAATTAAAAAAAAAAGACAAATTGAGTGTGAAAATTCCACTGGAAAAAATGAAAAGTCAGAAATATATATTTATGTAAATGATATAAATTCTTATTAGATTAAAAACCACCATATTGGGGTGTCTAGTTGGCATAGTCAGAAGACCCTGTGATTCTTGATCCCAGAGTTGTGAGTTTGAACCCCATGTTGAGGGTACAGATTACTAAAAATAAATTTTAAAAAAACTTTAGAAAATACGATCATCTAAAAAAAAAAACCTACCTTATCAGTATGATGATAATATCATATTTGGTTCTTTACTATTCATAAAGTACTTTCATATATGTTTTCTCATTTATTCTTCACAATAACACTATTAGATAATTATTAGAAAAGGATTAGTGTTATCTGTACTTTAGAGATTTTTTATTTACTTTTTAGATTTAGCTATAGGTGGCCTTGTTCCAGAAAAAACTTGAAATGCTTCATCTTGCAACTGAGAGGTTTGAAGGTTGGACAACTCTCAATTAAAGGACTAGTAAGGGGATACTGGGACTCCCACTCAAGCATTTTGACTCCAGAGCCCATGTTTTTTCCCACTATACTTGACAGTCTTCTGTTACAATATGACAATAAATCAAAATACATGGATTTATTTTAAAAACACAACATTTCTAATGGAATGGAACAAATTTCAGAGACAAATGGAAATTCTTAAAAGAATTGTGCATAAAGTTATTTTTATGATCCTACGTGTTCATATCTTGTAAAATTACCTCAAATTATTTTAGAAAGTGGGAAAGATATAAACAAAGAATGAAAAAAATAAATGAATGGAGTAAAGAATATTTCAAACTTGAAACAATATAATACTTAGGAGAGAATACTTAGATATATTTTGTTAGAATAATCAACCATGGTATAGTATGGAAAATTAACTCAGTCACCCATATTTCACACTTAATATTACAAAAAAAAATTCCAGGGAAGTTAAAATACTAGCTTGCTTCATAGTAAGCTCTTAAGACATATTTACTAATTGAATAAACATCTAAAAAATAACTAGAGTTCCTGATGGGTTCATAGGTGAATTCTAAATCCAGCAATTTATAAAAAGGATTGTATTTCATAATCAACTGGTGGGATTTATACCACCTATACAAAGCTGGTTTAATATTCAAAAATCAATGAATGTAACCCATCATATCAATGGGCTAATAAAGAAAAAAAACATATGATCATATCAATAGATGCAGAAAAAGCATTTGACAAAATCCAACACCTATTCATGATAAAAAAAAACTCTCAGTAAATTAAGAATAGAGAGGAATTTACTCAACTTGATCAAGAATATCTGAAAAAAGCCTACAGCTAACATCATAGTTGTGGTGAGAAATTTGAAGCTTTCCCATTAAGATCAGGAACAAGGCAAGGACGTCCTTCCTCATAGCTCCTTTTCAATGCTGTGCTGGAAATCCCAGCTAATACAGTAAGAGATGAAAAGAAACAAAAAATACACTGATTGGGAAGGAAGAAATATAACTGTATTTGTTACAGATAATATAATTGTCTATGTAGAAAATTCCAAAGAATCAGAAACCAACCCCCCCAAATAAAAACAAAAACAAAACCTTCCCTGGCACTAATAAGCAATCATAGGTTGAAGGATGCAAGCTTAAGATACAAAAGTCATTCTTGTTCTTATATATCAGTAAGTGGGACAAGTAAAATTTGAAATTAAAAACACAATCTCATTTACATTAGGACCTCCAAAATGAAACACTTAGGTATAAATCTAACACAATATGTATGAGATATATACAAAGAAAACTACAAAATTCTGATAAAACATATCAAGGAAGAACTAAATAAACAGATATTCCACATTCATGGTTAGAAGGAGGCTTTTTAGGGCTGCAAAACTACACTGTAAGATACGATTATGATGTCTATGTATTATGATAAATTTGTCCAAATCTATAGAACAGGCAACACCAAGTGTGAATCATAACTGTGGACTTTGGATGATAATGATGTGTCAGTGGAGGTTCATCAATTATAACAAACATGCCACTCTCGTTGAGGATATTGATAAAGGGAGAGCTTATGGCTATGGAGGCAGGGGATATATGGGAAATCCGTGTACCTTCTGCTCAATTTGCTGTGAGCTCAAAATTACTCTGAAGCAAAAACTAAAATTAAAGAATAGTTTTAAAAATTTAAGAATTATTGGAAGAAAGGAAGCTATACATCAGTCCCAAATGTGGAAGAGGGATTCATGGAGATGATCAGAGACAAGGTAGACTTGAATGTATGTGCATTTTAAACATTTGACAACAAAATCTTTGGCTTTCAGTCTATCTCTCCCTTACTAAATTCTCTCCAGTGGCAGAGGAGTTGCTAATCTGATTGGTTAGAGTCTAGGATAGGCACTGTGTAGTGCCTACCAGTAAGTAATGTTACTGTGTACACCTGCAGTCCTACACCCAATACTTGCTTCCAGCCTGCTTTCCCTCATTTTCTTTTCTATGTCCTTTATGTAACAGGAGTGTTTGCCTTTGCTGGACGCATCAGGTTCTTCTCTAACTTGCTCATCCATATGCTAAGCTTTCAGTCTCATACTGCCTTCTTGTTTTAGGCACACTGTGGCAAAGCCTGGCCCTTAGGGGCAGACCTAGCTATTTTCTTCCACCACGTCCTGCTTCCAAGATTATATAAAGTATAGGGACTTATCTTTTTTCTTTCTTTCTTCCTTCCTTCCTTTTTTTCCTTTTTGGGGAGCCATGGCTTCATCTCTTCTCCCCTCTCTCCTCCCAGGTGGAAACTAAAGCTCTGCTTTGACTCAAACTTATGCAGCTCTGTGGACACTTATTCAGAAATGGATGTATGAAAAGAATAAGAAAATGAGTCTTCTGTGTAGAGACTGCCTCCACAGCCACATCTCTTCTATCCATTCACTCTGGCCACAGACCTTCCCCCGGCCAACTGGAGTGGGCACAGGACTCATGCTTGAATGATAATATGCATTGGGTACTGTTCTAGGTGTTTTAACAAATTAACTCATTTAATCTTCACAATACCCCTATGAGAGAGGTATAGAGGGATTAAGTATCTTCTCCTATGTGACACAACTATGTGATAAGTGAATGAATGTTCTGGGGTCTAAAACCAGGTAGCTTTGTTCTCAAGTCCTCCTGGTTTCAATGACTCAAGCTGGGCCATTCAGAGTTCTTTCCTGGGATTTTTCCAACTCGTGCTGGGGTAAGAACAACTACTATATTCCCAAGACTTTGCGATGTGAATCTAAAGCCATTTGTAGACATGTTCCCCATCAGGTGTCTGTCATAGAAGACAATGAAGTTAAGAATAGGAGACAAGCAGGGATGCCTGGGTGGCTCAGTGGGTTAGGTGTCTGCCTTCAGCTTAGGTCACAATCCCAGGGTCCTGGGCTCAAGTCCTGCATCGTACTCCCTGCTCAGGGGGGATCCTGCTTCTCCTCTGCCTGCTACTCTCCCTGCTTGTGCTCACACACTCTGTCTCTGACAAGTAAATATATAAAATCCTAAAAAAAAAAAATTGGAGACAAGCAGAATCACTTGGTAGGCCCCTAGAAATGCCAAGACTCAGTTTCTAGTTATCTTCAGCTTTTCTTAGTTTCATTAGTACAGGAACTTCATCAATTCCTTTTTCTGCTCATGCCTTTTCAAGCTGTGTTTCTGTCATTAGCAACCTAAAGTGTTTTTACTATTAGAGAAATTGGAAACCCGAGTCAACAGGTTTATGTGACAAAGTAAGCATGGTCATTAAAATGGGAATAAGGTGGGCTTTTTAAAAAAATTTGACAGAAAGAGAACACAAGTTGGCAGAGAGGCAGACAGAGAAAGAGGGGGGAAGCAGGCTCCCTACTGAGCAGAGAGCCTGATGGGGGGCTCCATCCCAAGACCCTGAGATCATGACCTAGCCAAAGGCAGAGGCTTAACCCACTGAGCCACTCTGGTGCCCTAAGGTGGGCTTAATAGTCCCTGTTAGAGAAATTGCTAACAGAAGATCTCAGATAAGGTTAATTAGTCATATATTCACAAAAACGAATTTAACAGAAGGCCCACTAAAGTTTTGATCTGCATAACCCCAAACACACAAGCTCTGGTAAACACAGGCTTAATGTAGGCCACTGCACTATAGAGACACATCCTGTCATCCATTTCCAGACCCAAATAAACTTCCAGACCTTCAGAATTTCCATGACCTTACTATAACCTCCTCTGTTCCTGCTATGAATCTCCTTTCCCCCAAAGGATATGTTGCCTAGTGACTATGCATTTAGGAGACAAATATCCACATTTGGGATTGGGGGATAGAACACTATTAGATTAGGCTACAAACACTGCTTTGTGGCTACCTACAAATATCACCATGGGTGTTATGGGATCAGAGGGTCTGAAGCTGGTTTCTAATCTGAGTTCACCTCATAGATGGTCCAGTGCAACTTAAATCCATTTATAATGTAACTTCCCTACTCCCTGATCTCAAATTAATATCCCTGGCCATTGAATCCCACATTGGATCCCTGCCTTACAAAATAGCAGTCATGAGAGGAAAAGCCAAGTAGAAAATGTTAGAGATCTTCCTCCATAACAAAGTAAAAAAACAGAGTGATATGAATCTCTTGGAGAGTTGCATGGATAGTGACACATTAAAAGAAAAAAAATTAGCCCTTTGTCACTGGACTGAAAGTTGATTACATATTTTTGGCTTCTCTACAATCATTCACTCATTTTTTTTTTTACTTAAATCCTGGATTTTGAAGCCACATTAATTTCTCTTCACTTGTTTTTGATATAGTTTTAGTGTGTTATTTGTTATTTATGTTTGGTATTTGTTTATGAGCTAATTGTTTTAAGATTTCTATTTATTTATTTATTTAAAGATTTTATTTATTTACTCGACAGAAGGAGATACAGCGAGCTAGAGAACACAAAAAGGGAGAGTGAAAGAGGGAGAAGCAGGCCTCCCACCGAGCAGGGAGCCCGATGTGGGGCTCAATCACAGAACCCTGGGATCATGCCCCCAGCTGAAGGCAGACGCCCAGTGACTGAGCCACCCAGGCCCGTCAAGATTTCTCTTCTTTTAAACTATATTTAAACTTTATACTTTAATTTTAATTAAATTAATAATATAATAATAATATAATAATATTATAATAATATAATAATATATAATAATATAATAATAATATAATAAGTTAAACTTTAGTTTAAACTATATTTAAACTAAATATATTTAAAATATATTAAACACTAAACATGCACAGTAAAAATCTTCTTAATCCAACACATAAACAGAAGTTAGTCGAATAGAAAAATGTTATGGAAAATAATTATCTTGAATATTTAATGACAAGTCAATAGGGACAATAAGAGCTGGTTCACAGGGTTAAGGCAGCACACATGTCTTATCTCCTGAGATGTATATGAGTGAACCTCTGCCTGCTAGTCAATTTCATCTTGAAGACTGTTTAGAGATAAAGTTTTGAAATAAGTGCTTAATATAGAATGTGAAGGGAAGAAAGATCCTGTCAAATATTTCAGGTTTTGGGAAAACATATTTTGTTAGTCTATTCATCCAGGTAAGAAATCTGTATTTTATTTTATTTTATTTTATTTTTAAGATTTTATTTATTTATTTGACAGAGATCACAAGTAGACAGAGAGAGGGGGTAAGCAGGCTCCCTGCTGAGCAGAGAGCCTGATGTGGGGCTCGATCCCAGGACCCTGGGATCATGACCTGAGCCGAAGGCAGAGACTTTAACCCGCTGAGCCACTCAGGTGCCCCAGAAATCTGTATTTTAAAGCTGTCATTTTTCTAAATGATTTTATTGGATTTTATAACGTTCTAACCAAAATCTTAATTTTACTTTTTAAGAACTTATCCAAATAATTCTAGAAATTGTCTATAAATTGGAAGAGATATAAATAACAAGGGAGTTATTGAAAAAGATGACTATGTAGTGGAACATTGTTCACTAACAGTTACAGTGAAATAATTAAAGTGGTACAGTATTAATTCAAAAACAAATAGAAAGTTAGGAGACAGAAGAATACGCGTCACATGAAAGAACAGACAAAATCCTCAGAAAAGGAACTAAATGAAACCGAGATAAACAATATGCCTGATAAAGTTTAAAGTAATGATCATAAAGATGCTCACCAGACTGGAGAGAATAGTGCAGACTTCAGTGAAAACTTCAACAAAGAGATAGAAAGTATTTTAAAAAGAACCAATCAGAGTTGAAGGTTACAAAAACTGAAATAAAAAAACACACTAGAGGGAATCAACAGTAGATTAATGGGTGCAGAAGAACAGCTCAGTGATCTGGAAGGCAGGGTAATGGAAAACACCCTAACTGAACAGCAAAAAGAAAACAAAGTAAAAAAATTTTAAAAATGAAGATAGACTAAGGATCTCTTGAACAACATCAAGCAAACACATATTTGCATTTCAGCGGTCCCTGAAGGAGGAGAGAGAGAGAAAGGGGCAGATAATTTATTTGAAGAAAACCTCCCTAACCTGGGAAAGGAAATAGACACCCAGGTTTAGGAAGCCAAGAGAGTTCCAAAGAAGATGAAACCAAGGAAGTTCACACCACAACACATAATAATTAAAATGTCAAAATTTAAAAATAAAAGACAAACAGTTATTTTTTCTTTTTTCTTCTCTCGCAGTAAGACAGAAGTAAAAAGTTTCATACAGGGGAAAAACCCGTAAGTTTACCAGCTGATTTTTCAGCAGAAACTTTGTAATCCAGAAGGGAGTAACATAATATATCCAGAGCTGAAAGTAAAAAAACCTGCAACCAAGTATACTCTATCTGGCTAGGTTCTCATTCAGAATTGAAGGAGAGAAAAAGAATTTCCCACACAAACAAAAGTCAAAGGAGTTCATCAGCACTAAACTGGCCTTATAAGAAATATTGAAAGTACTCCTTAAGGTGGAAAAGAAAGGCCATAATTAGAATTAAGAAAATTATGAATAAAAAGATGTGAAATATGACAACATATACATGAAATATGGAGGAGGAGAGTAAAAAATAGTTTTTAAAAATGTGTTCAAATTTAAGTGACCATCAGCTTTCATATAGACTGCTATATACTTAGAATGCTATATATGAACCTCATGGTAACCACAAACCCAAAAACCTATAAGAGACACACAAAACATAAAGAGAAAGAAGGCCAAGTAAAACATTACAGAAAGTCATCAATCACAAGGAAAGGAAACAAGAGAAGAAGAAAGAAACAGAAAAGAATTACAGAAACAAGAAATGAATAAAATGGCAGTAAGTACATACCTGTCAATAATGGTTTTAAATGTAAATGGCCTAACTGCTCCAATGAAAAGACACAGTTTGGGGATATCTGGATGGCTCAGTAGTTTGAGCATCTGACTCTTCATCTCAGGGTCGTGAGTTCAAGCCCTGTGTTGGGCTCCACACTGAGTGTAGAGACTACTTACAAAGTAAAAATAAAAAAAAAAAAAAAGACACAGTTTGGCAGATTGTATTAAAAAATAAGACCCGTTTATATGCTGGCCACAAGAGACTCACCTCATATCTAAAGACACATACAGACTGGAACCAAAAGGTTGAAAAAAGATATTCCATGGCAATGGAAGCAAAAAAAAAAAAAAAAAAAGTAACAGCATTTACGTCAGACAACATAGAGTTTAAAACAAAGATTGTAAAAAGAGAGAAAGGAGAGTATTACACAATGATAATGGGTCAATGCAACAAGAGAATATAACAATTGTAAATATCTATGCATCAACATTGCAGCATCTAAATGCATAAAGCAAATATTAACAGACATAAAGGGAGGAATTGACAGTAACACAATAATAGTAGGGGATTTTAACACCCCACTGATATCAATGGATGAATTATCCAGGCAGAAAATCAATAAGGAAACAATGTCTTTGAACAGCACATTAGACCAGATGGACTTAACAGATATGTACAGAACATTCCAACCCAAAACAGCAGGATACACATTCTTTTTAAGCATA
>PISX010030917.1:0-17967 GCA_004024625.1 Mellivora capensis
ATTATCTGTTTTGCATGTGTTGAGTTTGAGTTCTTTATAGATCCTGGATATCAACCTTTTGTCTGTACTGTCATTTGCAAATATCTTCTCCCATTCCGTGGGTTGCCTCTTTGTTTTGTTGACTGTCTCCTTTGCTGTGCAGAAGCTTTTGATCTTGATGAAGTCCCAAAAGTTCATTTTTGCTTTTGTTTCCTTTGCCATTGGAGACATATCTTGAAAGAAGTTGCTGCGGCTGATATCAAAGAGGTTACTGCCTATGTTCTCCTCTAGGATTCTGATGGATTCCTGTCTCAATCAATGTGATAGAACAAATCAATGAGAGAAGAGAGAAGAACCACATGTCCTCTCAATTGATGCAGAAAAAGCATTTGACAAAATCCAGCATCCGTTCCTGATTAAAATGCTTCAAAGTATAGGAATAGAGGGAACATTCCTGAACTTCATAAAATCTATCTATGAAAGACCCACAGCAAACATCATCCTCAATGGGAAGAAGCTCACAACCTTCCTATTGAGATCAGGAACACGATAAGGATGCCCACTCTCACCACTCTTGTCCAACATAGTATTAGAAGTCCTAGCAACAGCAATCAGACAACAAAGAGAAATAAAAGGTATCCAAATTGGCAAGGAAGAAGTCAAACTCTCTCTCTTCGCAGATGACATGATTCTTTATATGGAAAACCCAAAAGACTCCACCCCAAACTACTAGAACTCATATAGCAATTCAGTAACATGGCAGGATACAAAGTCAATGTACAGAAATCAGTGGCTTTCTTATACACTAACAGTGAAAATACAGAAAGGGAAATTAGAGAATCGATTCCATTTACTATAGCACCAAGAACCATAAGATACCTGGGAATAAACCTAACCAAAGAGGTAAAGGATCTATACTCGAGGAACTACAGAACACTCATGAAAGAAACTGAAGAAGACATAAAAAGATGGAAGACCATTCCATGTTCTTGGATCGGAAGAATAAACATTGTTAAAATGTCTATACTATCTAGAGCAATCTATACTTTTAATGCCATTCCGATCAAAGTTCCACCGGTATTTTTCAAAGAGCTGGAGCAAATAATCCCAAAATTTGTATGGAATCAGAAGAGACCCCGAATTGCTAAGGAAATGTTGAAAAACAAAAATAAAATTGGTGGCATCTCATTACCTGATTTCAAGCTTTACTACAAAGCTGTGATCACCAAGACACCATGGTACTGGCATCAAAACAGACACATAGACCAATGGAACAGAGTAGAGAGCCCAGATATGGACCCTCAACTCTATGGTCAAATAATCTTCGACAAAGCAGGAAAAAATATACAGTGGAAAAAAGACAGTCTATTCTCTATAATTTCTGATTTGAGTCCCCTCTTTCTTTTTTAAAATGAGTCTGGCTAGACTCAGCTCCTGGCTTCATCTATTCTGCTTTAGTTTCTGTATTATCTATTTCTGCTCCAATTTTTATTATTTCCTCCCTTCTGCTGGTTTTGGGTTTTGTTCTTCTTTTTCTAGCTCCTATAGGTGTGTGGTTAGGTTGATGAGATTTTTCTTGCTTCTTGGGGTAGACTTGTATTGATATAAACTTCTTAGAACCACTTTTGTTGCATCTCAAAAGATTTTGGATTACTGTGTTTTTATTTTCATTTTCTCCATGTATTTCTGATTTCTCGGTTAACTCATTCATTATTTACTAGCATATTATTTAACTCCCATGTATTTGTGTTCTTTCCAGCTCTTTTCTTGTGGTTGATTTCTAGTTTCATAGCTCTGTGGTCAGAAAAGATACATGGTATAACTTCTTTTTTAAATTATTGTGACTTGTTTTGTGACTTAATAGCTGATCTTTTCTGCAGAATATTCCATATGCACTTGAAATGAATGTATATTCTACTGTTTTAGGATAGAATGTTCTATATCTATGAAATCCATCAGATCCAGTGCGTCATTCAAAGCCACTGTTTCCTTGTTGATTTTCTGTTTAGATGACCTGTCCAGTGATGTAAGTAGGGTGTTAAAGTCCCCTACTATTTCTGTATCACTAGAGATTAGTTCCTTTATATTTGTTATTAACTGGTTTATGTAATTGGGTGTTCCCACTTTGGGTCCATAAATTTTTACAACTGTTATGTCTTCTTGTTGTACTGTCCCCATTTTTAAAAATTTTATTTTTTTCAGTGTTCTGAATGTACTGTTCCCTTAATTATTATAGAGTGTCCTTCTTTGTCTTTTGTTACAATCTTTGTTTTAAAGTCAATTTTGTCTGATATAAGTATTGCTACCTCAGCTTTCTCTTCACATTCATTTGCATGATAACTGTTTTTCCATCTCCTCACATACAATATGCATGTGTCTTTAGATCGGAAGTCTCTTGTAGGAAGCTTACAGATTTTTTTTTTAAAAACCACTGCATCAACCTATGTCTTTTGCTTCTGGAGCATTTAGTCCATCTACATTTAACATAATATTTGATAGGTATGTATTTATTACCATTTTTTTATTTGTTGTGTGTTTGTTTTTGTGGATTTTCTCTCACCTTAAGTTGGCTTTCTTTAGTGAGGTACTTGGATGCTTTTCTTTTTCTTTTTTGCATATCTATCACTTGTTTTTGCTTTGTTATTCCCATTAGTTTTGTATTTAATATCTCTTGCCTATAGCAGTCTATATGAAGTTGATGGTCACTATATATAAAATAGAATAATTGGGATCCCAGAAGAAGAAGGAAAAGAGAGAGAGAGAGGCAGAAGCTATATTGGAGCAAATTATAGCAGAGAATTTCCCTAATTTGGTGAAGGGAACATGCATCAAAATCCAAGAGGCACAGAGAACGCACCCCCCCCAAATCAATAAAAATAGGTCCACACCCCATCATCTACTGGAAAACTTACAAGTCTCAAAGACAAAGAGAAAATCCTGAAAGCAGCTCTGAACAAGACGTCTGTAACATACAATGGCAGAAATATTAGATTGGCAGCAGACCTATCCACAGAGACCTGGCAGGCCAGAAAGGACTTGCATGATATATTCAGAGCACTAAACAAGAAAAATATGGAGCCAAGAATACTATAATCAGCTAGGCTCTCACTGAAAATAGAAGGAGAGAGAAAAAGCTTCCAGGACAAACAAAAATTAAAAGAATTTGCAAACATCAAACCAGCGCTACAGGAAATACTGAAAGGGGTCCTCTAAGCAAAGAGAGAACCTAAAAGTAGTAGACCAGAAAGGAACAGAAATAATATACAGTTAACAGTCACCTTACAGGCAATATAAAGGCACTAAATTAATATCTTTCAATAGTTACCCTGAACATAAATGGGCTAAATGCCCCTATCAATAGACATGGGGCATCAGAATGGATAAAAAACCAAAACCCATCAATATGCTGTTTGCAAGAAACTTATTTTAGACCCGAAGACAACTCCAGATTTAAAGTGCGGGGGTGGAAAACAATCTACCATGCTAATGGGCATCAAAAGAAAGCTGGGGTGGCAATCCTTATATTAGACAAATTAGATCTGAAGCCAAAGACTATAAGAAGAGATGAGGAAGGACATTATATCATACTCAAAGGGTCTGTCCAACAAGAAGATCTAACAATTTTAAATATCTATGCCCCTAATATGGGAACACCCAACTATATAAACCAATTAATAACAAAATCAAACAAACACATTGAAAATAATAAAATAGTAGGGGACTTTAACACCCCCCTCACTGAAATGGACAGATCATCCAAGCAAAAGATCAACAAGAAAATAATGGCCTTAAATGACATACTGGACCAGATGGACATCACATATACATTCAGAACATTCCATCCCAAAGCAACAGAATACACATTCTTCTCTAGTTCTCGTGGAACATTCTACAGAAGAGATCACATCCTGGGTCACAAATCAGGTCTCAATCAGTACCAAAAGATTGGGATCATTCCCTGCTTATTTTCAGACCACATTGCTCTGAAGCTAGAACTCAACCACAAGAGGAAAGTTGGAAAGACCTCAAATACATGGAAGTTAAAGAGCATCCTACTAAAGAATGAATAGGTCAACCAGGAAATTAAAGAAGAATTGAAAAAATTCAAGGAAACAAATGATAATGAAAACACAACTGTTCAAAATCTGTGGGACACAGCAAAGGCAGTCCTGAGAGGAAAGTATATAGCAATACAAGTCTTTTTCAAGAAACAAGAAAGGTCTCAAGTATACGTCCTAACCCTACACCTAAAGGAGCTGGAGAAAGAACAGCAAAGAAAGCCTAAACCCAGCAGGAGAAGAGCAATAATAAACATCAGAGCAGAAATCAATGAACTAGAAACCAAAAGAACAGTAGAACAGAGCAACAGAACTAGGAGTTGGTTCTGTGAATGAATTAATAAGATTGATAAATCCCTGGCCCAATTTATCAAAAAGAAAATAGAAAGGACCCAAATCAATAAAATCATGAATGAAAGAGGAGAGATCACAACCAACACCAAAGAAATACAAACAAGTATAAGAACATATTATGAGAAACCATATGCCAGCAGATTAGACAATCTGGAAGAAACGGTTGCATTCCTAGAGACTATAAGCTACCAAAACAGAACCAGGAAGAAATAGAAAACCTAAACAGACTTATAACCAGTAAGGACATTGAAGCAGTCATCAAAAATCTCCCAACAAGAGCCCAGGGCCAGACAGCTTCGAGGGGAATTCTACCAAACATTTAAAGAAAAATTAGTACCTATTCTCCTGAAACTGTTCTAAAAAATAGAAATGGAAGGGAAACTCCCAAACTCATTTTATGAGGCCACCATTACCTTGATCCCAAAACCAGATAAAACCCCATCAAAAAGATAATAAAAAGGTCATCATCAAAAAAGATGATCATCATCAACCAAGCAAAGACCCCATCCAAAAAGAGAGTTACAGACCAATATCCCTGATGAACATGGATTTAAAAATTCTCATCAAAATACTAGTCAATGGGATCCAACAGTACATTAAAAGGATTATGCACCACAACCAAGTGGGATTTATTCCTTGGCTTCAATGTTGATTCAACATCTGCAAATTAATCAATGTGATTCAATTCATTAATGAAAGAAAGAACAAGAACCATACGATACTCTCAACAGATGCTGAGAAAGCATTTGGCAAAGTACAGCATCCTTTCTTGATCAAAACTCTGCACAGTGTAGGGATAGAAGGTACATACCTCAATATCATCAAAGCCATCTATGAAAAACCCACAGCAAAAATATTTCTCAATGGGGAGAAACTTAGAGCTAAGATTAGGAATGTGGCAGGGATGTCCACTATCACCACTGCTATTTAACATAGTACTAGAAGTCCTAGCCTCAGCAATCAGACAACAAAAAGAAATTAAAGGCATCCGAATCGGCAAAGAAGTCAAACTCTCACTCTTTGCGGATGATATGATACTTTATGTGCAAAACCCAAAAGATTCCACTCCAAAACTGCTTGAACTCATACAGGAATTCAGTAAAGTATCAGGATATAAAATCAATGCACAGAAATCAGTTGCATTTCTATACACCAACAACAAGACAGAAAAAAGAGAAATTAAGGAGTCAATGCCATTTACAATTGCACCCAAAACCATAAGATACCTAGGAATAAATCCTAACCAAAGAGGCAAAGAATCTATACTCAGAAAACTATAAAGTACTCATGAAAGAAATTGAGGAAGACACAAAGAAATGGTAAAACGTTCCGTGTTCATGGATTGGAATAACAAATACTGTGAAAATGTCTATGCTACCTAAAGCAATCTACACATTTAATGCAATCTCTATAAAAATGCCATCCATTCTTTTCAAAGAAATGGAACAAATAATCCTAAAATTTATATGGAACCAGAAAATACCCCCAAAAAGCCAGAGGAATGTTGAAAAAGAAAGCCAAAGTTGGTGGCACCACAATTCCAGACTTCAAGCCCTATTACAAAGCTGTAATCATCAAGACAGTATGGTACTGGCATAAAAACAGACACACAGATCAATGGAACAGAATAGAGAGCCCAGAAATAGACCCTCAACTCTATGGTCAACTAATCTTCAACAAACAGTATTGGGAAAATTGGACAGCCACATGTAGAAAAATCAAACTGGACCATTTCCTTATACCACACACAAAAATAGACTCAAAATGGATGAAAGACTTCAATGTGAGACAGGAATCCATCAAAATCACAGGCAGCAACCTTTCTTCAACCTCAGCCACAGCAACTTCTTCCTAGAAACATCGCCAAAGGCAAGGGAAGAAGGCCAAAAATGAACTCTTGGGACTTCATCAAGATTAAAAGCTTTTGCACAGCAAAGGAAACACCAGCAAAACCAAAAGACAACTAAAGAATGGGAGAAGATATTTGCAAATGACATATTAGATAAAGGGCTAGTATCCAAAATCTATAAAGAACTTATCAAACTCACCATCCAAAGAAGAAATAATTCAATCAAGAAATGGGCAGAGGACATGAATAGACATTTCTGCAAAGGAAACATCCAGATGGCCAACAGACACATGAGAAAATGCTCCACATCACTCAGCATCAGGGATATACAAATCAAAACCACAATAAGATACCACCTCACACCAGTCAGAAAGGCTAAAATTAACAAGTTAGGAAAGGACAGATGTTGGAGAGGATGTGGAGAAAGGGGAACCCTCCTACACTGTTGGTGGGAATGCAAGCTGGTGCAGCCACTCTGGAAAACAGCATGAAAGTCCCTCAAAAAGTTGAATATAGAGGTACCCTACAATCCAGCAATCGCACTACTGAGTATTTACCCTAAAAATACAAATGTAGTGATCTGAAGGGGCACGTGCACCCGAATGTTTATAGCAGCAATGTCCACAATAGCCAAACTATGGAAAGAACCTAGATGTCCATCAACAGAGGAATGGATAAAGAAGATGTGGCATATATACATACAATGGAATACTAAGCAGCCATCAAAAGAAATGAAATCTTGTTATTTGCAACGACGTGGATGGAACTAGAGGATATTATGCTGAGCAAAATAAGTCAATCAGAGAAAGATAATTATCCTATGATCTCCCCGATATGAGGAATTTGAGAGGCAGAGTGGGGGTTTGTGGAGTAGGGAAGGAACAAAATGGAACAAGATGGGATTGGGAGTTAGACAAACCATAAGAGACTCTTAATCTCAGGAAACAAACTGAGGGTTCCTGGAGGGAAGTGGGGGAGTCCAGATGGGGTGGCTGGTTGATGGACACTGGGGAGGGTATATGCTATGGTGGGTGTTCTGAATTGTGTAAGACTAATGATTCACAGACCTTTACCCCTGAAACTAATAATATATGTTAATTTAAGAATTTAAAACATAAAAAATAAAAATATATAAAAATAAATTTCTATTTCTTCTCTCAGTTTCTGGTAAGCTACATATTTCAAGGAATGTGTCTATTTCACTTAAGTTGTACATTTTAATGGTATTAAATATTCCTAATTTTCCTTTTTTATGTCTAGGATCTGGACAGATTTATCAGTTGCATATAACACCCAGTGCTCATCACATCACATGCCCTCCATAATGCCCATCACCCAATTACCCCAATCCCCCATCCATCTCCCCTTCAGTAACCCTCAATTTGTTTCCTATGATTAAAAGTCTCATGGTTTTTCTTCCTCTCTGATGACTTCCCATTCAGTTTTCCCTCCCTTCCCCTATGATCCTCTGTGCTATTTCCTATATTCCACATATGAGTGAAACCATATGTTAACTATCTTTCTCTGATTTATTTTATTCAGCTTAATACCCTCCAGTACATCCATATCAGTGTAAATGGTAAGTATTCATCCTTTCTGATGGCTGAGTAATATTCTGTTGTGAGTATATATCACATCTTCTTTATCCATTCACCTGTCTGTGGAAATCTCGGCTCTTTCTAGTTTGGCTATTGTGGACATTGGTATGAACGTTGGGGTGCAGGTCGTCCTTCGGATCACTTCATATATTACAAAGCTGTGACCTCAAGGCAATATGGTACTGGCACAAAAACAGACACATAGATCAATGGAACAGAACAGAGAACCCAGATTTAGACCCTCATTTTCTCTATTTTTTGAGTGTCCTCATTTTACTGATTCCTGCTATCTTTATTATTTCCTTCCATTTACTTGAGGGAAAATTTAGTCTTTTTCTAGATTCTTGAGATAGAAACTTCATCAGTATTAAACCTTTCTTCCTTCTAAATTTAAAGTTACAAATTCCCAAGTCCTGCTTTAGCTTTATCCCACAAATTTCATTGTTGTGGATGCATTATCCTTCAGTTTAAAATATTTTCTAATTTTTCTTGTGATTTATCCCTTGATCAGGATATGGGATGGGATGGGATGTTTAGAAATAAATTAATTTCAGCATTTAGAGACTTATATAAATATTTTACTAATGTTCATTTCTAATTTAATTTGAGACTTGTTTTTTGGTTTGTCAGGTAGTCTATTTTGGCAAATATGCCATGTACATTTGAAAATATTATATATTCTGCAGTTGTTGTATATAATGTTTTATGTCAATTAGGTCAAGGTGGTGTCAGGTGTTGTTCAGACTTCTATATCCTTTCTGATTTTATTTTTTGTGGTTTGTTGTTCTTGTAGGTATTGAGAGAGGAATGTTAACATGACTAAGTTTGACCTCCCTCAGTTTTTGTTTCACCCTTGTGTTGAGTTTCAAGAGTTCTAATTATAATATATTCTTGAGGGGCGCCTGGGTGGCTCAGTGGGTTAAAGCCTCTGCTTTCGGCTTGGGTCATGATCCCAGGGTCCTGGGATCGAGCCCCATATCAGTCTCTCAGCTCTGTGGAGAGCCTGCTTCCTCCTCTCTCTCCCTGCCTGCCTCTCTTGCCTACTTGTAATCTCTGTCAAATAAATAAATAAAATCTTAAAATATATATATATATATATATATATATATATATATATATATATATATTCTTGATATACTGACCTTTTCATCATCATGAAATCTTTGTTTCCAGTAATGCTCCATGTTTTGAAGTCTATTTGCTCAGATATTATTTCTTATGCTTACTGTTTGCATGGCATATCATTTTTCCATCCTTTCACTTTTAGCCTTTTGTTGTCTTTAAGCATTTCTTTTGTAGACAATGTATGGTTGGGTCCAGCTTTTTTCTATCCAGTTCAACAACCTCTACTTTTGAGCATTTGGTCCATTTATATTTGATTAATAAAATGGCTGGATTTATGACTATCATGCTTCAACTTGTTTTCTGTTTGTTTTGTTTGTTATTTAGCATCTTTTCATCTTTTCTTCCTGAATCTATCTGCTATAAGATATCCTGCTGGTTTTGAAGAAGTAGACTGTCCTGTTGTAAGAGGGCCATATGGCTGGTACCTGAACATAGACTCTAGAAGCTCAGAGAAAAACCCCACCAATAGTGATCAAGAAAACAGAAAAAACTTCAGTCCTCCAATTGTAAGGAACTAAATTATTCTAACAACTAGTGATCTTAGAGGAAGACAAAGTCTCAGACGAGATCGGTGAGATTCCTTTTTTTAAAAAAAGATTTTATTTATTTATTTATTTATTTGGGAGAATATGTGTAAGAGAGAGAGTGTGTTGCGGGGGAGGGCAAGTGAGAGAATCCCAATAAGACTCCACACTGAATGTGGAGCCCAACGTGGGGTTTGATCCCACAACTCCGAGATCACAACCCAAGCTGAAACCAAGAGTCTGACACTCCACAGACTGAGCTACCCAGGCACCCCAGCCTGGTGAGACTCTTAAGTAGAGGACCTGGCTAATTCATACCTGAAACCATGGCCCAAATAAACTGTGAGGTGATAAATCTGTATTATTTTAAGCTGCGAGGTTTACAATAATTTGTTACACAGCAGTAAGAAAGTAATACATACAGAAATAGAATCTACTCAAGATGAAGCATAGAAATTAAATAGTCTAAAAATAACAATGAACAGAGCTTCAGCAACCTATGGGATAGTATCAAACTTTCTGGCGTGTATGTAATTGGAATCCCAGAAGAAAATAGGAGCATGAAAAAATAAAGACTAAAAATTGATCCAATCTGATGAAAATTATACCAAGAGTTCAGCAAACCCCAAGCAGGATAGATACACACACACACACACACACACACACACACATCACCCAAGGTAAACCATAATCAAACTATTGAAAATCAGTAATAAAAGGAGCAATCTTAAAAGCAGCTAGAGAAAAATGACATATTACAAGCAGAAGAACAAAGATAAAATGGGAGACTTTTTTTGCTCAAGACTTTTCCTAAGAAATTATATAAGGCAGAAGACAAAGGAGTGACTTCATTAGTGTGCTGAGAAATACACCCTAAAGCTAGAGAGCTGACAAATGCCTCATGGTGGCAGCAGCTGCAGCAGTACGTGTCCGTCCTAGAGGCTGTCGTGGTGCAAGATGGGACACTGTGCTTGATTAGTGTCTGAGGCTCTATTCTCTTCAGCCTCAAGGGACCTGGGTTGTGGTTTTAGCTTCAGTCTTCCTTGTTCCTCCAAAACTTTCTCTCCTATCTATACTTTCGTTACCATTTCCATGTTTTGTTTGTTTGTTTGTTTCCATTTCTTGGCTCTATTACTGTTACGGTCTGAATTTTGGGCCCCACACAAGTTCACATGTTGAAGTCTCAATCCCCAATACTTCAAAGTCTGATTATGGTTGGAAATAAGGCCTTTGAAGAAGTGCTTGAAATGAAGCCTAAAACAATCTAATTGGAGAAAAGAAAACCTGAACACACTGAGAGGCACTTGGTGTGTGAGTGCACGGAGGAAAGGCTGTATGAGGAAACAGCAAGAAGATGGCCACGTGCAAGCCAAGAGAAGCCTCAGAAAAACCAAACACGCTGACACACTGATCTTGGACTTCTAGCCTAGAGAAATAAGAATATAAATTTCTGTTGTTTAAGCCATACAATTTCTTGTACTCAGAGAAGCCCTGCTTTACTAACTACTGAAAATCATAAGATAGCTAGGCTAAAGCCTTCAGACTTCTTAACAGCCAGTAGAGTGATCTTAAAAATCCATATAACTCAGAGTTACTTGAGATCTTTTGGCTCCTAAGAGATTTGGATGACCTTAGTCTGAAACTTCAGCTTCACAATATGCAAGACTATTGCTCTCCATTTAATTTATTCACATTTCTGAACTTATTTTTTCACGGTCCCTATGGATCCATTCCTGCAACTCTAAGTATTTCATCAGTTCAACCCTCTGCCAGCTGGTGCATGGCATTTCAGGATCTTTATCACTACCCACAAGAAATTAAATTAATTCATGATTCTGTGACTGTACCAACTTTACCCAAGCCTCCAGGAGCTGTGGAAGAAATCTATCATATATTGCCCAGTCCTTTCTCTCCTAATTCATTTTCCTTTGACAATGCACTAGCTTCCCAACCACTCACTAACTGTGTGATTATCCCCGCAGCCTCCTGAAAAACAAAATCTAGCTTTCCTTCCCCTCACTGGGCCTATCTTACTTCCTTAGCCCCTGAGTTACTCTGCTAAATAATAGGTATTCTGTTATTCCATCCCTTCACACAGAAATCTAAGCATATTGCTCTCTTGTTTGAAGCTCACTTGCTATCCCTTGATTGCTTCTGTGCAGAGCATAGACTCTAGTCCAGCATTTTAGGATCTCTGCAGTTTTCTCCCTCCAATCTCCAACATACATCACCTATAGGTGAAGCCCATAAAGCTCTAATGGGCATGACAGCTACTTTGGTAGCTGGACCTTGGTGCCTGCCCCAATGGTGTCAGCTATCTACTTTTGCCTGCTTCCTCACTGTTCATTGGGGGCCAGGCCCTCTCTCTTTGGGCCACCCTCCATGACAGCTTTTGTGTTATCTTTAGCCCTTCTTAGAGTGCCTGGCACAAAGGGGGTACCCAATAACCAACTGTGTGATGAATTAAGATATTTACAA
Organism: Mellivora capensis; assembly: GCA_004024625.1. NCBI lineage: Eukaryota > Metazoa > Chordata > Mammalia > Carnivora > Mustelidae > Mellivora > Mellivora capensis. The sequence goes on from PISX010030917.1 coordinate 11,966, forward strand.
GTGAACAAATACCCATGCTCAAAATCTTCCAAGGGGTCTTACTGCCAAAGGATAAAGTCCAAAATGAAGCCTGATGTCAAGTCCTCCAACCTACAATTCCCAGCTTCCCACTGGTCCCCACCTCCCACTTTCCCCAGACTCTCTCAGCTCTTCTCAGAGAAATGAAAAGCGGGCTCCATATCCTGGAAGCAGTGGGTAGGGATGAAGAGATAGGAGCAGGGCAGACCTGACTTTACCTGTGTGAATGCTGGCATTATCGACCATTTCTTTTTTGTGCTCTCTCCACCTGGAAGGAAAGAGACTATTCATGAGTCTCAAAGACCTCTTCTAAAAAAGACAATAATCCAAGGCAGTGGTCAGAAAAAAAACATAATCTGGTCAAGTTCTCATCTAAGTACAGGGTTTATACTTTCCTCTTTAAAGGATAAACCACAAATGATGAAATGATGCATGTGAGGATGTCTGAACAACGATCGTCTCCTCTAGCTAAAATTCTTCTCCCTGGATGTTCCCTTTCCCACCCTGAATCTTGCAATCCTGTAACATTTGCCTTGAAGGATTCTCAAATGTCATCTTCTTAGACAGATAATAAGACTATAGCCTAGAAAGAGACAGTGATTTTCCAGGGCCACCCAGTAACTAAGGGACAAAGCCAGGACTAAAACCCAGGCTTCCCAGTTTGTGAACTTGTTTTGTTTTACAGAAGGTGGGAAGATAAGGCACTTGTTCTGCACAACCTCTAACCTTTGGCCTTTTCCAACTGGTCTACAATGAATCTGTAGTAATAGGATTTGACCAGGCCTTACTGAGAGTCCTTATCCTTAGAATATTGTCCTGTGTTGAGGTACAAAGGTGAGGTATATGTATGTGTGGTATGTGTGAGGAGGTATAGACAGCACGAGAAGTAATGAGAGATTCAGATTATACAGGAAGAATCTAAGTGTTTCTTCTGAACTTTCCATAAGAACAAATTACACTTTTATCTTGGGAAAATTTCATTTAAAATTGCAAATATAGGCTTACCAATGAAAATAAAATATGGTAACAATGAGAACCGCAGAAAAACTATCCATGAGAAGCCACATAAACATATAGTAACCTGGTGTCTGCAAAATAGAAAACAAAACAGTTTTAAAAAAACAACAATTGGAAGGGATTTTAGATCAAAAGGGTCAAGTCCCTTGCTCTGCTGCCAGGGCTGGGGGTAGGGCAGAGCAGGTGGAAGAACTCTGATATGGTGGTCTCGAACAGAGACTACCTACTCATAACCTAACAATCACCCCTTATAAGAGCAGGGAACTCTAGAAGGGACAAACAATTCATATCCTTCCTCTCCCTTAACACTCAAAGACAGAGGAGTCCCAGAGCCACATAGCAAGTCTATTCTGGACCCAGGACTACAGCCCAAGTTTCTTGAGTTCCACTGCTCTATGTTTTTATAGTATGGCTTCCCCCAACCTGTCTGCATATCCATATCTACCTGGGCAGCTTTTAGTAATACAGGGTCACAGGTCCACTACATACCTTACGAATTAGAATTTCTGCATTTTGAACACCCTTCCCAGGTGATGTTGAAGCAACTAGTCTGTGAACCAGCATCTAGGAATTTTTGTTCTAAAACATCATGCTTCAAATAAGTATGCTGAAATTATAACTCCCCCTTAGCTAACATGCCCCCTTCTCCATGTTCCTTTGCCTGAATCTCCCAGAACTTCATCTCCTGGGTCCTCTTGTATGAGTTTTTTAAAAGATTTTATTTATTTATTTGACAGAGAGAGATCACAAGTAGGCAGAGAGGCAGGCAGAGAGAGAGGGGTAAGCAGGCTCCTTGCTGAGCAGAGAGCCCGATTCGGGGCTCGATCCCAGGACCCCGAGACCATGACCTGAGCTGAAGGTGGAGGCTTAAACCACTGAGCCACCCAGGTGCCCCTTGTATGAGTTTTATAATTAACTGATTTGATCCTCCCTTTCCACCTCCACTGTTATCTGACACCCCTGGGGCTGGCACTTTTTGCTTTTTCTTGAGCCTCTCCTCACCCTATCCCAAGGTCTTTCCATGAGCTGAATAATAACATTAATAGTAATAATAACACTAATGGTCATGATGACAACAACTAACAATTAACAACAACGACAACAACTAATGAGCATCCACAAGAGCTAAGGAAGCATTCTAAGCACTTAAAGGGTGTTTTTACATCCCATCCTCACAACAGCCCCACTAAGCAGGTACAGTAGAAGTTCTTAGCCAATATCCATTAAACTCAGGCTCTTTTTTAAAATTAATTTATTTACTTGAGAGAGAGAGAGTGGAGAGGCAGAGAGAAGCAGACTCCCCACCGGGCAGGGAGCCCAATGCGGGACTCAGTCCGTGGACCCTGAGATCATGACCTGAGTAAAAGGCAGATGCTTAACTGAGTGAGCCACCCAGGTGCCCCTAAACCCAGGCTCTTAATCCCTCCCCTCTGGGAAAGAGTGACTGATAGCCTGACCTGTCCCAGGATTCCCAGCAGGTGAGCTGTCCATTTACTAAGAATCAATCGTTCTTGCTCCCTGAAATGGCTTAGAACAGTCTACTTGTTACAACTGTGCAGTGTAATTAAATGTTACTCAAATCTGTAAATCTAAGTGAAAAAGAGGTACATCATTTTCCAGAAAACTAAGCCAATGCTTTGGAAAACCCAGCAAAGACAGAAGAGATTAAAAAATAAACTATAACTGAATGAGGTGTGAGTGAGATACTGTAAGAGACTGGGGATAAAAGGATTATGAAAATCTCAGTGAATCCCTCATTCAGACTGTTTCTTTCAATGACTTTATGTTCTTGTTCTGCTTGAAAGAAACAAAACTTAAGAAATCATAGCTGGTTCATTTGGGTGTTTAAATAAACAAATGACTATAGAATTCCACCAGCTGAAGTACCCTCAAAGACCCTGACTTTATGTTATAAGGTAAATGAATATTTTAAATTAAAATGTGTGAGGTATTTATGTGATAGATTGTTTATAAAAATGACAGTATTCCTCCCAAAATGCAGGCCTGTATACAGGTGTGACTTTGCTATTCCTCCCCATCAACACATGAAGTCTTTTTCTCTCCTACCCCAACTTGAATCCAGACTTGGCCATGTAATTTTCTTTGGCCAATGGAACATTAACAAAAAATCACACCTGGGAAACCTTGAAAACAGTACTGCATTGGGACTTTACCTCTCTTCCTCGCTGGGAACCCATTGCCACCAAGTGAACATGCTCAAGGCAGCCTCCTTGAGGGTGAGTGATCACATAGACCCCAGGCAATCCAGGTAAGAACCTAGACATATGGATGCACCCACCCTACACCAAGCTGGCTCTGACCACAGGACCATGTAGCCATCACAAAGAATATGACAAATATTTGTTGTTTTAAACAGGCGCTACATTTCAGATGGGTTAAATAGTAAAAGCCGACAGATTGTAAACACACACACACACACACACACACACACAGTATCTATCTATCTATGATTCCCCACTTTTAACTTTTTCAATTAACAGACCAATGATCAGGGGCGCCTGGGTGGCTCAGTGGGTTAAGGCCTCTGCCTTCGACTCAGGTCATGATCCCAGGGTTCTGGGATCGAGCCCCGCATCAGGGTCTCTGCTCGGCAGGGAGCCTGCTTCCTCCTCTCTCTCTGCCTGCCTCTCTGCCTACTTGTAATCTCTGTCTGTCAAATAAATAAATAAAATCTTAAAAAAAAAAACCAGACCAATGATCAGATTAAACTGTGAGAGATACAAGTACTTCTATTGTACTATCATTATTTATAATTTAATAATAAACAGAGGCATGGACAAGCTAACTAACATTTCCAAGTTCACACAGTAAGGAGTAGAGCCAAGATTTAAATCTGCATATTCTAACTCCAAAAAGTGAGCTGCTTGAGAAAGCCCTGAGGATACTTACTGGTCTCACCTTCCTGAACAAGGGTGACCCTAGGTCCTATAGAAAAGCCACAGCCAGGTATAGAAGAAAATATTTTTTAACTTTATACCCTTCTATACTTTTAAAATTTTGAATCACATGAATTATTTCAAACAGTATCAATTCAAGTATTAAAATAAAAAGCTTTATTTAATAAAGCTTTATTTAATATATCCAAAGGCACAACTGTGAGACATTACTGACTTAGGGGGATAGGATTATGGAGGGGTGTGTTGTTTTCCGGTTTATGTATTTTTATAATGACTGAATTTCATATAATGAACAGGCTTACTTTCTAATCAATTTTAAAAAACAAAATCTTAGAAAAATACATAGTACACATATGAAGGAAAATTCTATGAGGACAGACAAGTAGAAAGGCTTCACTTAGCCAAGGGCCCTGCCATTGAAGGTTTTCTTCAGGGTCCTCTCCAGAAAGTTGCCCAAGCCAGCGAGAAAAAAGGTGTCAGTCAAGAGGGCTTGGCTCTATGAGATTGTGCCCTGATCCTGATTCCCTTTCTCCTGGTCCTGACCCAAAACAAGGGCTAGTGAGGCCAGAGGTATGGAGAAGACAGCCTGAAATATTTATGCTTCTCATCTGGGCTTCTCTGCCTAAAGATTTGCCTTTTAAAACAGCTCGGAGTTTGGGTGTATTTTCAACTAGACACTTCCACTCTGAAGTGAGACTTTTTGGTGACTGGAAGTGAAATCTTAAAGTTATCTAAAAATGATTAGGAAACTTACTGGACCTAGTAAGATTTCACTCAGGAGCAGGGAAATTTTATCTCAGAGAGAAGCTTAAACAGTCAATGAAGAGAAAGTTCTTTTCTTTTGTAATACTGTTGTGTCTGGTGCAGTCAAGATACTCTACACAGATAAGAGCTTTGTAGTAGGGGCGTCTGGGTGGTTAAGTTGGTTAAGCATTTACCTTTGGCTCTGGATTCCTGGGATGGAGCCCTGTGTTGGGCTCCCTGCACAGCAGGGAGTCTGCTTCTCCCTATCCCATTCCCCCTGCTTGTGTGCTCTCTCTCTCTCTTTTTCTGTGTCAAATAAGTAAATAAACATCTTAAAAAAAAAAGAGCTCTGTAGTAGTTAACTGGTTATCCAGGGGTACTTCCACAGATAATAAATGATAAGATTTTAGCTGTGATTATGACCCACGTGTTCAGGTCCTTACATTTCTGGCAATAAGCAGCATCAGGGCTAGGAGGAGCAATCAAGGAAGGTAGGCTGGACACTAGCTTTTTTTTTTTTTATTTACTTATTTTGAGAGAAAGGATGCAAGCAGGGGGAGGGGCAGAGGGACAGAGAGAATCTCACCCAGACTCCATGCTTAGCTGGGAGCCTGACATGGGGCTCAAACCTCATGACCCTGAGACTGGCTATCCTTTTCACCAAAAGCATTTTGTTCAGGACACAAAGTTTTCACTTTGGAGTCAGATACACTTGGTTTTCTCCCCACAGTCCTTGCAACTGTCATTGTTGTCATGCCTCTAGAAAAGCAGGATTTCTTGTAACAAAACTCTGGAATCAAACCTCATTCTGAATCTCGCCTCATGTGACTATGTCTAAGAATGTTAACATCTTCAAATAAGTGAAACCATATGATAATTGACTCTCTCTGCTTGACTTATTTCACTCAGCATAATCTCTTCCAGCCCCGTCTATGTTGCTAAAAAAGTTGGGTATTCATCATTTCTGATGGAGGCATAATACTCCATAGTGTATATGGACCACATCTTCCTTATCCATTCGTCTGTTGAAGGGCATCTTGGTTCTTTCCACAGTTTGGCGACCGTAGCCATTGCTGCTATAAACATTGGGGTACAGATGGCCCTTCTTTTCACCACATCTGTATCTTTGGGGTAAATACCCAGTAGCGCAATTGCAGGGTCATAGGGAAGCTCTATTTTTAACTTCTTGAGGAATCTCCACACTGTTCTTCAGAGTGGCTGCACCAACTTGCATTCCCACCAACAGTGTAAGAGGGTTCCCCTTTCTCCACATCCTCTCCAACACACGTTGTTTCCTGTCTTGCT